>APFE031339496.1:177497-199996 GCA_000404065.3 Pinus taeda | reverse complement strand
ATTCTGCAATTGCAGCAACTGGACAAGGAAGAGTGCAATTCGAAGATGGAAGTTTTGAAAATGTCTTGCATATTCCAAAGCTTTCTGTGAATCTTCTCTCAGTGTATCAGATGACACACACAGGCAGCGAAAGGAAAGTGGAATTTACCCCAGATTCCGTGAGCATTTATGACATGCAAACCAATTTGAAGATTGCATCTGGCAAGGTAAATGATCAATCTCTTCTGTATACATTTTCTGATTTTGTTCCTCAATCAGATTCTATTTTGCTGCTTATGCATGCAAATGAAGAAAGTAGGATTTGACACGAGAGATTTGGGCACTTGAATTTCAGATATATGCAACAACTTAGTAAGCAAGGGATGGTCAAAGGATTGCCAACCATTGAATTTTCAGATGGTGTTTGTAATGGATGTGCTCTTGGAAAGCATCCACAAGAAAAATTTGAGAAGGGGCATGCGTGGAGAGCCTCTTCACCTTTGGAACTTGTACACAGTGATCTCATGGGTCCATTTCTGGTGCTTTCAATGAGCAAAGCAAGATATGTGTTGTCATTTATAGATGATTACACGAGATTCACTTGGGTTTACTTATTGAAACTCAAGTCTAAAGTTTTTCAACATCTAAAGATTTTCAAAGCACATGCGGAAAATCAGTCTGGAAAATGCATCAAGATACTCCGCACAGATAATGGGACAGAATATGTCAACAAAGATATCAAGAATATTTGTGATGAAGCAGGCATACAGTTGCAGCATACAGTTCCTTACACTCCACAGCAAAATGGCGTGGCTGAAAGGAAAAATCGATCTTTGAAAGAGATGGCTAATTGCATGTTGCATGTAAGATCTCTTCCATCGAAATTGTGGGCCGAAGCTATTAATTGTGCCTCATACATCCAGAACAGATCTCCTCATAAATTTGTTACTGGAAAAACACCTTTTGAGGCTTGGACTGGCATGCAACCTGAAGTTAGTCATTTCCGCATTTTTGGATCTTGAGTATGGGCCCGCATTCCTCCAGAGAAGAGAAAGGCTTTGGAGCCTTAAAGAAAAGCATGCATGTTTGTTGGATATTCTCATGAAGTCAAAGGGTATAGATTGCTTGATATCCACACTGAAGAGCTCTTTATTGAAAGGAGTGTAAAGTTTGACGAAGATATTTCGCATGCACCAGTAGATGAACTTGTTACCAAGTTTCCATCACCACTCATTGATGAGTATGCAGATGAAACTTTAGACCAACATTCTGATGACGATGAGTCTCTTTCTGTGACCCCCGTTAGACCACCAATTGTTGAACATCGAGATCATACTTCTGCACATAGTTCGGAAGATTCTCGGCCACCTTCAACACAAAAATGGTGCAGTATGAGTGATATCCTTGATGATCTTGCCTTTATCCCTCTGTTTGAGGAAGATCCACAAGCACTCTTAGCTATGGAGCCATCCATGCCCATGCATGATTATATGATGCATGGATCTGATCCACAAACTTATGCAGAAGCAAATGGGCATCCTGAATGGGAAGCCGCCATGGATGAGGAATATAACTCTCTCATTGAGAACCAGACTTGGGATTTGGTTCCACTACCTTCAAATCACAAACTTGTGAGATGCAAGTGGGTTTACCGGACCAAGAAAGCATCAAATGGCCAAGTTAGTCGATATAAGGCACGATTGGTAGCAAAAGGTTTTCAGGAAGTACATGGTGTTGACTATGATGAGACTTTTGCTCCAGTGGCAAAAATGGATTCCATTCGACTACCTCTCTCCATTGCAGCAGCAAGAGGATGGGAGGTGCATCACATGGATGTGAAGAATTCCTTTCTTCATGGTGATATCAAGGAGGAAATCTACATGGAGCAGCCACTGGGAGACATACAGAATTCATCTCTGGTATGCAAACTAAAGAAGTCTCTCTATGGCCTCAAGCAGGCACCTAGAGCATGGTATGCGAAGATGGATTCTTATTTGTTATCTCAAAATTTTGTATGCTGCAAATCTGATTCCAATGTTTATTTTCTGAAGAAAATTGACTTCTTGTTGATCATAGTACTCTACGTAGATGATCTTTTAATAACGGGTAGTTCAACTTCTGTCATTACTAACATCAAAACTGCATTGCATAAGCGGTTTTCTATGACCGACATGGGCTTGCTAAATTTCTTCCTTGGACTAGAGATCCATCAGCGTGATTCTGGCATTACCATTTCTCAACCAAAATATGCCAGAGATCTTTTGGCACGATTTCACATGAGTGACTGCAAGCCAAAAACCACACCTTTCTTATCAGGGATAAAGCTTGAGAATGGCAAAGACACACCATTGGTTGATTGCACATTGTATCGCCAGCTTGTGGGAAGTCTTCTTTATCTCACTCACTCCCGTCTTGATCTCTCCTATGCTGTCAGAGCAGTTTCCAGATACATGCAGGAGCCACATGAGTTACACTGGAACGCTGCAAAGCGCATCCTTCGATATGTCCAGGGGACAATCACCTATGGGATTCATTATGCAGCCAATTGTTCTTTGAATCTCATCGGGTTCATAGATTCAGACTGGGCTGGTGACACCATTGATCGCAAGTCTACTTCCGGTTATGTACTTAGTTTTGGATTCGGCCCAATTTGTTGGTCAAGTAAGAAGCAGGCTGCCATTGCTTTATCATCAGCAGATGCCGAGTATAGAGGAGTAGTCAATGCCATTATTCAGGCAATTTGGCTACAACATTTCCTATCTGAGCTTGGGATTAGTATCCATCATCCAACTGTCATCTGGTGCGATAATCAAAGTACGCTAAAGTTTTGCAAAGATCCAGTGCTGCGGCAGCGTACCAAACACATCGAGATCCACATGCACTTCATTAGAGAACTCATTCATGATGGGATCATCGATCTTCAGTACTGTCCTAGTTCCGAGCAGATCACTGACATCTTCACCAAGACTTTCACTGAGCAGAAGTTTCGATTCCTGCAAGATCGTCTCGGGGTGAAGGACACGACTGCCTAGCAGTTGTCTTTTCTCTACTTTTGCATTATATTTTGAGGGGGGTTTTTCTTCCCACTGGATTTTCCCTCTTTCCTACTTTTTTATGCATTGTATATGGGTACCTAAAATGGTCGTGTTGCCGGGACTCATTCATTTTGCATCACACTCACCTAAGTTATGCTTAAGGGGGGGTGTTGGTGTACATGCACTTAAACTAGCTATGTTGGTGTACATGCACTTAGACTACCTGTGTTGGTGTACATGCACCTAGATTAGCTCCAGTTAACTTATTGCTTGCATGTGGCACATGTACACATTAACATAAGATAAAGCACACTTAGCTTTTGTTAGTTTTAGTTATTGCATGTACAACTAAGCTTAACTTAGTTGTTTTTATGTATTTATTCTAAAAATAATATTGTAGAATCAATTTTTCATTCTTTTCTCAATTCTTGCTCGCTTCCTTCCTTCTCTTGCAAGCTTGTTTATTGTTTTGCAGATCTAGATCTGTGTATCTCAAAAATCTTACAAGGACAAATCTCAATAATTTCTTACATCTCATGTAAGTATAATAAAAAACTAAAATCCTGTGCATGACTTATTCGTTCTACAAACACAAAAACCGTCTATAAACTCAACTAAGTGTGACAGAATAAGAATGAAATTACCTCTAGCATGTCCATGGCTCTATAGTCAATGTTATCGTCTCACAACAATTAGCTTCATTATTGTTAAACCTGCCAATGAAACTACAACATTACAATATCAATATGCTAGCGTCGATTGTACAAAGTAAATTCAAACTAAAACATCTAATTAAAAGTACCGAGTACCGAGCAGAGGCAACGGCTGTGTTATCAACATTAATGAAATCTTGGCAGCCAAATTTGGATTACAAAATGTTATCAAAATCAACGCAAAGAATACACAAATGTAAGAATTACCATCATCTAAATCCGTGTTAGATCATATGTACCAGTGCGAATAATGATCAGATTCCGAGTTTAGATGGGTATTTGCTACTGAAGACGAAATATCAATTTAAAGAATTTAGAAGGAATGGTGAATCAATATTTTTTTAAATTGTGGGTATTTTCGAGTGAAGATGAAAAATCAATTTTTTGAATTGAGAAGAAACAATGAATGCCATTTTTTCTAAATTGTAGATTTTAAATCATTTCCAAAATTTGATACGCAGGGATTTAGGAATATTCTTGAGATTTGAAACAAATAATTTTATAACAAGGATTTAGGAATATTCTTGAAATTTAAAACAAATAATTTTATAACGTCATTTCTCAGAGAAATGTTCAGTTATTTATATTATTCGATTTTTCATACGCAGTACCTCCGTATGGGCTTCCAAATATGGCAGACTTCAATTTCCTCCGGGTTGCGAAGAGGCATACAAATATGACAAACTACAAGCTTCTCTAGGTTGTGAAGAGGCATACAAACATGCCAGATGTCAAGCTTCTCTAGATTTCCAAGAGTAATGCAGATATGGAAGACTTCAAGATTCTTCATATTGCGAAGAGGCATACGGATATGGCACCCTTCAAACTTCTCTAGATTGCGAAGAGACATGCAGATATGGAACACTTCATGCATCTCGAGGTTGAGAAGAGGCATATAGATATGGCATACATCAATCTTATGCGCATTGACAAAACACATGCTTGCTTTGTTTGCGTTTATGATCATAATAGCATGCGAAGCCTACCAGAGTGATTCTGCTGCACTCCAGAGAATGAGCCGAAGGTATTCTAGTGCGCTCGGGAGAATGAGCTGAATGTATTCTGGTGCACTCCGCTGAGGAGAATGAGTTGATCGCGCTCGGGAGAATGAGCTGAATGTATTCTGGTGCACTGCGCTGAGGAGAATGAGTTGATCCAGGCAGGGGGTTAAGATCTTAGCATGAGGGATTGTTTTTGTGTTGTTTTAGCAGTAGCTGGAGTTGTTTTCATGTTTTTTTAGGTGTTGTGAGACCGACATATTGCTAACATGCCAATAGCCATGCGGACAGCGAGTCACATGACATGTTCTTGGCAATGCAACGGATCTCCACCAATACGCCGGGTAACATATGCCAATCTGCTACACGCTGCGTGTAATCCGAGCATCACTCTCCAACCGCTTCAAATGCTTCAGGTTGCAGCTCTGTAAAAATTCACGCAGGCTCCACACCAAACTAGTACGTGTCACTGAATTTCTTTCGAATCTGCCGCATATACACTTAACAAACCCATGGAAAAAGAATTTTTTTATTATAAAAAATAAAACATAATCATCATACAAAACACTACTCTTCCTTTCCCTTATAAAAATAAAACATAATCATCATACAGAACACTATAACTATTTTTTTGCTTAATTAATTCATAAATATGATAATAGTTTGATTTACATTCCACAAAACTAAATATGGATTAGTTTTTGCTTAACTAATTCATAATTTTTTTTCTTTATTAATTCATAAATATGATACAAATATATAGTTTGATTTTTTTTCTTAATTAATTCATAAATATGATACAAATATATAGTTTGATTTACATTCAACAAAAGCTAAATATGGATTAGGAAATATATAGTTTGGCTGATATTCAACAAAAGCAGGAAGCTAGATATTCTAGCAACAAAAACTTAAACGGACTCTAAATTTACTATATAAACATTCATTATCTCGAATTTACCGTATAACCATTATCTCCAAATTAATTAAACCACTTCAACTTCCTTTATCATTTACCATATAACCATTATCTCCAAATCAAATAAACCACTTCAACTTACCTATCAAATTTAACTACAGGCAACATTGATTTGATTTTACTAGCCTCATGGAAACAACACCTCTACTGCTCTACCAGTAACATGAGAACGAAATCACGGCGGAAAAGTCAAACCATGCATCTTTTAATGTTTCCTTTTCCGTCGTTTACTTCTAATCAATTCTCTAGCCACCCAGCAAATTGAGGTAATCCCATCGTGACTTGTTTGCCACGCGTTTCCCGTGGTTGTACAACGTGCACAGTCGAAATGGCTATGAGTTATGGAGGCATAGAAACAAGTGATGGAGCCATAAAACCCTCAAATATCACGTCTGTTCTTTGAAACGGTTGGTGGCTGAGAGTTGAACCACTTATAATGCTTTGCAACTCCACTTAAGTGTACGTTTGTTTTGATGGCGTATAGTGATTTGATAATTGACCATAAGCACGCCCAACAAACAATATCAGTTATGGAAGCACACCCAACAAACGATTCCAGTTATGAAATCTGCATTGCTAGTGTTACAACTTACAGTGGCGATTTTAGTTCGTCATTATGCACAACGCAGAGGAGATGCCCTATTTTCACTGTTGAACATGAAGTATAGCTATTGCTCTTAGTCGAATCAAAGTATCCAAGTCTTAGTGGCCCATAATTTGTATAGGTGGATGACAGTGCCAAGTCATTCTCGAGTGGAATGCTGGAAGTACTACACACCTACATGCAAACACTTAATTAGAGCATAGGACTACATGCAAGATTCCTTCTGCATGATTTACTATTTGATTTGGTCATTCTTTAACTCCGCAATTAGTTAGTTCTTCTGCATGATTTACTTCCTCATTTGTTCCTTCTTTAGCTCCGCAACTGGTTAGTTCTTCTGCATGATTTACTCCCTGATTTAATCCTTCTTTCACTTCGCAACTGGCTAGTTCTCTTCGGAACTTGTTGTAGGTGTTGAGTCTTCTCATTGATCACCACTATGGTACATTACCTTGGGATCTTCACCCAGTAATGCTATATCATGAACATTGTAACTTATTTTCTGATGAATCATTCTTTTGTTCTTTCGATTTTCTTTTAGTGTTTTTGCTCTGCAAAGCTGTGTGTTCAACCTTTACTAGCTAGATTCATTTGTGCATGTTTTCTAACACATTTACATGGTATCGGAGCCCACAGGTTGCTAGATAAAAGACGCACCAGTATTTTATTTTGCAGATATTATAGCTTAGAGATCGAAGATCGACAAAAAAATGGAGTTTCGCAAAGCATCGATCTAATACCGTACAACTATCACGAATGGAAAGAACAAATGACTCGATACCTTCGTTAAAAAGGGTTGTAGAGGATTACCATGGCTGTAGAAGTGGAACTCACTTCAGCCATAGAGAAATCCAAGTACCTCAACCGCATGGATGAGGCCCACGGATCCATATGCATGTGCATCTCTCCAAAGTTGCACTTTCATCTATCTGCCTGCAATACTCCCAATGAGATTTGGAAAAAGGTTGAAGAACTCTACGGGAAATAGGATGAGATGAAATGACATCTGCTCGAAGTGGAGCTACTGTCATTGGATCCACAGAACTATGACAGAATTCAAGACTTCACCAAATATAATGATCTATTGCTGCAACTCAAGGGTCGTTGAATTGAAAAATCCAAGGAGGAGAGTCGCCAAGTTCTCTCTATTATGTCAAAGTTCGGACTAGAATACTTCGTCTTTGTGTCTACATTTCGTTCACTAAGGCTCGCAACAGGTAAATCCTACACTATGCCTTCTCGCAAAGAGTTCATGGAGTCCCTTACTTTTGAGCAAGATAAACTCATTGGGATGGGGAAAATCAAACCTTCAAAAGTGCATGCACTTGTTGTTCATGATGGCAGCCACAATAAAAATCACAGAGCTGATTCAAATCAGAAAAATCAGCAGCAAAAAGACAAGGGAAAATCGCATTCCCATCCAAAGAAGGAAGGGTACACCAAGCCATTCAATGACTCCTCTGGCTCGAGAAATGAGAAAGGGAAGAAAGGAAATAGATGCACCTAAGGTCAAAGTGGATTCCATCCAGAATCCTCTTGCATGAAGAAACAAATTGACCAAATGGCAGAAATCCTTCAGAAGTGAAACCTTGGGGACCACTTCCCTCATGGCACCAAGAAGAAAATTGAGGATCCGCCACACGGGAAAGGTAACAATTTTCGTGCTTTAGTTGCAATTAATTCTTCCCCTGATGCATGGATTATAGATTCTGGTGCATCACATCATATGGGTGTTGTAAAGGAAGTCTATTCCTCTTTGGAAGCATGCAAAGGACCTCCCATCCTCATGGGAGATGACTGACCTATTGAGGTCACCGGAAAAGGTAGAGTGGAACTTTTACACGGAAGCTTTGAAGATGTGCTTCATGTTCCAAAATTTTGGTAAACTTGCTTTCAGTTTATCAGATCACTCATTCCATCATTAGAAAGAGAGTGGAATTCACTCCAGATGTAGTGAACATATATGACCTACATAGCAACTCCAAAATTGCAACCGACGAGGTAAACAATGGAGCCAGACTGTATACATTTTTTGAATTTATTGAATCTGAATCCTCCTTATTGCTTACACATGCTGATGATAGTAGTAGGCTTTGGCACGAGAGGTTTGGTCACTTAAATTATAGGTATATGCAGCAACTAAGAAAGAATGAGATGGTGGAAGGCTTGCCAAATATCAGTTTCTCCAAAGGATTTTGTGAAGGGTGTGTCCTTGGCAAACATCCTAGAGAAAAGTTTGACACTAGCAAGACTCACAGAGCATCCTCTCCTCTAGATCTGATCCATAGTGATCTCATGGGGCCTTTTGCTCATCCTTCCATCAACAAAGCAAGGTATGTGCTTACATTTATTGATGATTCCTCACGGTATACTTGGGTGTATCTTCTCAGGGCCAAATCTGAAGTTTTTGTGCACTTTGAAGATTTCAAAGCACTAGTTGAGACAAAGTTAGAGAAAAAGATCAAAGCCCTCAGTACAAACAATGGGGGAGAATATGTTAACATGACACTTCAGAAACTTTGCCTTCAGTTCGGCATATAGTTGCAGTACATAGTTCCATACACTCCGCAGTGGAACGGAGTTGCTGAGAGAAAGAACCGATCTCTCAAAGAGATGGCCTCCTGCATGTTGCATGCTAAGTCACTGTGTCATAAGCTATGGGCTGAAGCACTTAATTGTGCTAACTACATCCAGAACAGATCTCCTCATAAGTCTGTCAAGGGTCAGATCCCCTTTGAGGCTTGGAACGGCACTAAACCAGAGGTCACCCACTTTCGTGTTTTCGACTCTCGAGCATGGGCCAGGATCCTCTCTGAAAAGAGGAAAGCTCTTATTCCATAGAGCATTGAGTGCATCTTTGTTGGATACCCTGATGGTGTGAAGGGATACCGACACCTGATTTGCTCTACGGACAAGCTCATCATTGAACAAAGTGTCAAATTTGATCAAAGTCTCTCGCATGCACCTCAATTGCCGCATGCAAACACCTTTTATCTACCTCATGTCTGAGATGATGACTTAGTACACTCAGATGCAGATACAGAGCATGCAGATGTCGTGGTAGAGCATGAAAATGCAGAGATAGAGTCTTCAGATACAAATCCAGTGCATGCATATGATGATCCACATCCAAGCCTAGATCGGGCTTCCAGTAGTGAATCAAATTCCCCTGTCATAAATCAGAGAACAAGGAGCTTACGTGAGATATATGCACAAGACCACCCAGCTGCTATAAATGGTCTTATGGGGGATAATTCTGATCTGGAGAGGACTAGCTCAAAGTTTATTGTGCCTCCTCTTGCCCTCACTACCACTGAACCATCACCATCTTGGCATTGTCATTTGGTTCAGTCTTCTGATCCACAGTCTTATGCTGAGGCTGTTGGGCATCCATCTTGGGAGTCTGCCGTGGAGGAGGAGTATAAATCCCTCCTCAAGAACCAAACCTAGGATCTGGTCCCCCTTCATTCAGCAGGGAAACTTGTCCGATGCAAATGGGTCTACAGGACCAAGAGTGTTGCAGATGGGAAAATCAACAAACAGAAAGCAAGACTAGTAGCCAAAGGCTTCTAGCAAGTGCATGGCATTGATTATGATGAGACCTTTGCTCCAGTAGCAAAGACGGATTCCATATGCCTTACACTTGCCATTGTGGCTGCCCAGGGATGGGAAGTACATCAGATGGATGTGAAGGATGCCTTTCTTCAAGGAGACCTATCAGAGAAGATTTACATGGAGCAACCACATGGTTTCATTCAAGATTCATCTTTGGTTTGCAGACTGAAGAAATCTCTCTACGGCCTTAAGCAGGCCCCAAGAGCTTGGTATGCGAAGATGGATTCTTTTCTCTTATCACAAAACTTTGAAAGATGTAAGTCTGATCCGAATGTTTACATGTTCACGACACATGATTTTCTCCTAATCACCGGCAGCTCGGTTTCAGCGATTGCTGCAGTCAAGAGGGCCTTGCATGATAGGTTCTTGATGACGGACATGGGTCCATTACACTTTTTTCTTGGTCTTGAGATCAACCAGGATGCCACAGGCATCAAACTCTCTCAGGCTAAGTATGCATGGGATCTCCTCGAGAGATTTCACATGACTGATTGCAAGACAACACCGATACTCCTTTTTTGTCTGGGGTCCGCCTTGAGGATGGAGGTGACACTCCATTAGTTGATAGCACTCTCTACCAACAGCTAATGGGGAGCTTGTTGTATCTCACCCACTCCAGACCAGATCTCTCATATGCAGTGGGGGCAGTTTCCAGATATATGCAGGAGCCGCATGAGCTACACTGGAATGCTACCAAGCACATCCTCCGATATGTGTAGGGCACCATCACCTTCGCGATTCACTATGCAGCAGGCATTACATTGAATCTCCCTGGCTTCATAGATTCTGCTTGGGCAGAAGACAACATTGATCGCAAGTCCACCTCTAGATATTCACTCAGTCTAGGATCTAACCCTATCTGTTAGTCGAGCAAGAAGCAAGCTGCTATTGCTCTCTCTTTAGTTGTGACCGAGTACAGAGGAGTAGTCAAAATTACCATTTAGGCTCTGTGGCTACAACACTTCCTCACTGATTTGGGTGTCCAGTTCCACCAGCCCATTGTCATCGGTGTGACAACCAGAGCACTCTCAAATTTTGCAGGGATCCAGTACAATGGTAGCGGATGAAGCACATAGAAATCCATATGCACTACATCAAAGGCTTAGTAAATGATTGGGTCATTGATTTGTAGTTCTATCCTTCCGCAAAGCACACTGCAGACATCTTCACCAAGACATTCACTAAGTAGAATTTTCGCACTCAATGCAATTGTCTTGGAGTGAAGGACACAGTTTCTTAGCAACTGTCTTTTCTTCCTCTTTTCTTTTGATTACATTGTATTTTGGGGGGGGGTTTTCCCACGAGGTTGTCCCTCTTTCCTCAATTTTAGTACAAGTTGCACTGTATTATGGGTGACCTTTGGCCTTAGTTTCCAGGGCCCATTTTCTATTTTTCCCCATAGTGGTGTTTAAGGGGGGTGTTGGAAGTACTGCACACCTACATGCGGACACTTAGTTAGAGCATGAGACTACATGCAAGATTCCTTCTGCATGATTTACTCCTTCTTTAACTCCGTAACTGGTTGGTTCTTCTGCATAATTTACTCCTTGATTTGCTTCTTCTTTAACTCCGCGATTGGTTAGTTCTTCTGCATGATTTACTCCCTGATTTGCTCCTTCTTTCACCCTGCAACTGGCTAGTTCTCTTCGGAACTTGTTGTAGGTGTTGAGTCTTCTCATTGATCACCACTATGGTGCATTACCTTGGGATCTTCACCCAGTAATGCTATATCATGAGCATTGTAACCTATTTTTTAATTAATCATTCTTTTGTTCTTTTGATTTTCTTTTAGTGTTTTTGCTCTGGAAAGCTGTGCGTTCAACCTTTACTAGCTAGATTCATCTGTGCAGGTTTTCTAACACATTTACATGGAATAGGATTAGGTTGGATACAGAGGCAAATAACGTGTCAAAGAATATCATTCTAATTTCTTATATTCTATACTTATTGAATACTCTTATTATTTTTAAATACATAACATGAGCTGAGAGATTAATCTATCTTTTTAATGTTGAAATTTTCACTACTTGATATTATTTATTTAGATGTTTTGTATAATCATTTAATTTTTTCTTTAATTTTATATTTTTAATTTTTTTTATTTGATCGAGATGATAGAATTTTTAACTTTGATGAAAGAGGGACAGTATTGGGTTGTAGAATGAGCATTTTGGCTCAATGATAAAATATCATTAACTTCCAAATTAATTGCCAAGCTATTCTTGAAATATAAGAGGACAAATATTTTGTTTTCTAAAAAACATGTTTTTTGTATAATTGTGTTAAAAAAAATGAAAAAGAATTGATTTATTTTGAAATTTTATGGTATATTTAGATTTAAAATGACATATATATATATATATATATATATATATATTATATATATATATATATATATATATATATATATAATATTAAATTATATATATATAATATATATATATATATATAATGAATTAAAAATTAATAAGATTGATAATGTTATAAATATTTTGAAAGTGTAATTTAATTTAATGTATAAATATTTTTCCCGAATGAGTTGAGTTTGGAGAATGATCTAAGGATACGGAATATTACTCCTGCCACACGGAGTGGTTATAATGCAGTTGAGGGATAGCAAGTGGGCATTGGAAAGAGGCCTATGGAACCTTCTCGATGTGATGCTTGGTATATTTGTGAGTGGGAACAACGACAATGTTTCTGAGCCAGGAAATGAGTATAGGAATTGCAAGGGTAATTGAATTGGCTGTATAGAACCTCCTCGGAACCATTACATATTTATGTAGTGGAGAGGAGATAGTGAGCTAGGAAATGAGTATAGGAATTGAAAGGGTAATTGAATTTGTTGTGGAGAACCTCATCGGAACCATTACATAGTTTTGTAGTGGAGAGAAGACACAACCCTTTGAAACAACGGATATCAAAGGCGACATAGCACCAAGAGTCTGCAATGTGCCCAACATTTGGGATCCTTGAGGAAATTATTCATGGAAACTGGAAGAGTAGGAAGGCTCTCAGACTATCATCCGCCCTTCAAGGGTTGGGTGGTGGTGGCAAGGCATGGTGTAGGTATTTTGTCAGGGTGTAAGACTTTTTTAGCTTGTCATGTAGGTATCTAATATCTCTCGTCTATGCTTTATTTGGGTAATTAATGCATTCATATACCGTAAGAATTCCTCTCAGAAGCTTTGCAAGCACCCAACCTCCTTGCTTTGTTGCTGGAGGAAAGGGGTGGGCATGAATTCGATAACTTGTTTAATTACGATGGTGGGGATTTGTAGCGGGGCTGTCTCGGGCATCAGTTCATGTCTCGATAGTTTTAGGTCTTTGGATTTGTTTAGACTTATCGTGTCTCGGGTGGAATTGGATTTTGAAACTAGGGTACTCTCTCTTGGTAGCTTCCTGGGAGGAGGTCTGCACAGTGATGTGGTGAGGAGTCTATGGAACCACAGTGTTTCCTTGTGGGGAGCATCAATTTGAGTGTTTTGTTAAGATGATGGAATTTCTATGATGCTTCATCAACGGGGTCGTCTTTTGCATGGAGGTGACCACCAAGGCAGAGGAAGCCAAGATGAGGAAGGGGAGCTTGTGGCCCCTCGCAGAGATCTTCCTAGATGCGTGGATCTATCGTCCCACTTCGACTATATTGAGGCCCAATTTCATCTTCTTGAACATTATTACAGAAACGTAGCAAATGGACCATGTTGGTTTGGTCAATTTCTTTGTTGACATCTTGCATAACTGGGGGCTCATTCTCGGTCACCAGGCATCCCTTCACAGGAGCTAGCAGCGATTACAAGAACATATGGATGGATTTGAGGCTAGGATGGCTCATATGGAGTCCCATATAAACGATGCCTTCCACTATCGAGCCAATAGAGGTACTGAGGCAAACGACCCCAATGCAGAACATATGTAAAGATGAAAGTAAGATTTTTACATCGTTTTGATAGATTTTTTCTTGGAGGGCTATGGATAGAAAGGGAACCAATTTCAATCAATTACTTTCAGTTATTTTTGTATTGACTTAAAGACCAACAAATCAAGTCGGAGTGAGGCCATTTTGTCTCATATGAGGAGTCTCCCATGGTGTATATTTCTCATGATTTAATAGAAACAATGGAATTACAAAAAATTGGATATAATTTTTTTTTCTAAATATAATTATTTATTTTATAATAGAACTAAAATTTTTATTTAAAATATTTATAAATTTTATTATAAAATTTTAAAAACTTCATTTTCATTTTAACATTGTTCAATTTTGATAATATATATATATATATATTTTATAAAATTAAAATAATTTATTTTAAACTGACTGCCATAAAAATATATTTACACCTAAAGTGTTCTTTTTTGAAATTGGTTAGGCTAAACATTTTCTAACATATATATGTCAGTTGTTTTGACATCTATTTAAAAAAAAAAAAAAATTCTACAACCTCCACCATGCATCTCCTAGTGCACATTAAATCTCAACACCTTCAGAAATTTCCAATTAATAGTGCTTTGCGACAACATTTATTTGCAAATTTAAGTTTTAAATAAGCAATTGATCCGGATTTAAATAGGAACGCAACAAATTATAGAGATAACCCTAAACACAGAGATGTAGCGGAAATAATACTTCATTTCATTAATGTAAAATACTCAAATATGCTTACAAAGGAATGGAAATAAACCAGCTAGGGCGATGGTAGCTTATCTCTAAGATGAGATGTGGTGGATACATGCCTTTGAACTCTGTTACAATGAGGCTCGAAGGCTTATTTATTGTTGAGAAACAATGGAAAACCCTTTACATCCCAAAACCTAACCCTAGAAGATGAAACGCCAAATTGTGGGCCCCGTTTGGGTAAATTGGTACATCAATTTCCCGGGGTCGTAACTTTGGCATACGTTCTCCGTTTGACGTATACAATAGCTCATTAGAAAGATCTATCCAAGAAATACCACTTTGGGAAGGGAAACATCAGTCTATGGACCCATGTTGCCCACAGATTTCCCAAAAAACGTCGTTTAGGGCCTCAAAACGGCTTTGGAAGTTTAGGACCCGGAAAAACTGCTAAAAATAGTAAACTGTGCTACACTTTAGGAAACTGAAAAGACTGAAAGAGATAGTTGTGGGGGTCCAAATGGGATAGGTGGGTGGCCACCAACATCCACCTGGATCATTCCTCCCTCCTTAGGAAGCAATGGTCCCCATTGCATTGAGTTCCTCCATGAGATGAGGAAGCTTCTACTGAGCTGGGTCTTTGGTGAGCTATTCTGCAATCTCTGATGTGTTCAGAAATGGTGGGAAGCATGGTTGATGACGGTCCACATTGAACACTTGGTGCAAGTGAAGGAATGGAGGAATGTTGTGCTTCAAATCATTGTTTCCTGTAGCCTTGGTACTCGTGTAAGGACCATGTCAGAGTGGTCTAAGTTTTTGATGGGTTTTGGTAAGGCATTATCTCTGCAGATGCAACCGAACTTTGTCGCCCACCTGAAACTTGTGTGGTACCCCTATGGCTGAGGAGAAGTTGTTTCTGTGTTCTATCATGACCGTATCCCTTTGCTGTTGTTGCTGCGTGGAGGAACCCTTTGCGGGGGTCATGGATGTAGCAACGATCTTCCCCTTACTTTGGGAGCGAACCAGATAGAAAATGAATTTCCTAGTCTGGGAGATGAGCTTGCTGCCTTTCTTAGCAGTGATCAAAGAGGTGGAAGTAGGTGGAGCTACCTCTGGTATCCTGTCTAATGAATTATTCAAAGCAATAATGAAAGCACAAGGGCTTGACTTATACACAGCATGTCGCCTCCACAAGTATGGCTGGCCTAATAATATGTCACAAACATCCAAAGGTGTAACATCACACAATACCTCATCTGTGAAGGGCTTGATGCTGTGGGGAAGGCGACACTGCTGGCGAACTTTGAGATCTCGTCCTTCGTGAAGCCACTCGATACTGTACAGTTGTGGGTGTGGTGTAGTTGGTAGGCCCAACCACTTCATGACCTCTGCTGAAATGAGGTTCTTTTGGCTGCCACTGTCGATAATGAATTGCAGTGGCGAACCCTTCACCCACATCTGTGAGTGGAAAAGACGTTCCCCCTCCTCTAGATCTTCGGGCTCATTTTTCTCGATCTTGGTGGTAGCAACAGTGGCGCTGGGCTCTGCATCAATGATCTGCTTCCCTTTGCCATTCCCCTTGTCAGGTTCTGGCTCAGGGTCGGAACATGCATCTGATTCAGAAGCCTTCAAACTCAGCCACCAGCGACTGCTTGGTCCGACATCACTTGTGTTATGAGTGGGACTCTTGTGGAACTCACACCACTTTCCTGTGTCCTTCTTCAGCTTCGTGGTGTTGTTCTTTTCTTGCAGCTTCGATGGGTTGTCTTGGGTCACCCCGCCTTGGCTTTGTCCTTTGGGCATTGGATTTGCAAATCCAAGTCTCGCTTCTTATGTTTTAACTTTTGCTCGATTTTGATAGCGTATCAATACGTCGTGCCGAGTGAGGAGATGTTCAAGAACTCCATCTCTTCTTGGATATATCTGTGTAGGCAGCCATGGTATTTGAGTACCAGATGTAGCTCAGAATATTTGATACCCAATTGTGTGCGAAGGGTATGAAAAATTTTTGTGAACTCTAGCACATCTTTGTCTCGTCCCTACCGCAGTGTGGTCCATTTGATGTATTTGTCCTCATAGCTTTTGACAGGGTAGTACTGCTCCTTGATGGCATCCCGAAAGTCATTCCTAGTGGGTGCAACTGAAAACAGTGAGCCTGTACTTTCATCCTTTTTCTCGCAGTAGGTTTCCCACTAGTCCTTGACGTGGGGCGCTGCTTTGAGAAGAGCAAATACAATCTTTTCCAGACTTGAAAATTCATGAACAGAAAAATACCCATCTAGCAGATTTAACCATTTATCTATGGCATCTACGTCTATTAGACCCTCGAAGATGGGGATTTCAAAATTAACTTGTACCTTAAAGGGTGTGGCATTTCCAGAGTAGTTGTTGGAAGCAGATGCGTCGCCTCTGGGTAGCCGCTCAAGGATCTACGGAAAGCTATCCATCATCACATTCCTTTGCCGCTCAAGGGCGTCTTCGAGCAAGATTTTGATAGGATCTCTTCCCCCCTCATCTTTCTTCTCATTCGCCATGGGAGGTCGTCGAGATTTGCGAGGCTGGTCTTGCAAAGGTTCGACTAGTTCAAGCCCTAACTCCTTATATCCCGACCTTGTTGGGGACATGCAAAGAAAAATAGAGAAAAAGCAGACTGCTCTGATACCACTGATTCGGATTTAAACAGGAATGCAACAAATTATAGAGATAACCCTAAACACAGAGATGCAGTGGAAATAATACTTCATTTCATTAATGTAAAATACTGAAATATGCTTACAAACAGGAAAGGAAATAAACCAGCTAGGGTGATGGTAGCTTATCTCTGAGAAGAGATGTGGCAGCTACATGCCTCTGAACTCTATTACAATGAGGCTCGAAGGCCTATTTATTGTTGAGAAACAATGGAAAACCCTTCACATCCCAAAATCTAACCTTAGAATATGAAACAAAAAATTATGGGCCCTGTTTGGGTAAATTGGTACATCAATTTCTTGGGGTCGTAACTTTGGCATACGATCTTCATTTGATGCGTACAATAGCTTGTTAGAAAGATCTATCTGAGCCCTATCTGGTATGTGGGCACGACTGCCACCATGAATGTTTTTCCCTTGGTTATCAAATGATAAGGTGCCAGAGTTGGGTGGGAATGAAGTGCTCGAGTAGCGAAACAAAATCAGACCAAGATTGACAAATTACAGAAAGAGGTTTAAACAAGTCACAACAAAGATAAGAAGATATGAATGATGAGGACGATTAGTTATCTAAAACCCCATCAGACATAATATAAAAGAACATGACGGAGGTCAATTGCAAAGTAGTTCACAATAGGTCACCGACATGGCAAGGAACAAGTAAATGCAAATTCTAAAGCAAAACATACATGCAACCATAACATCTCATGAATATGAAAGCACTCATATAGATATGGTGAGGTACCAGACAACTAATACAACCACCATGAGTCATGATGGGAATCAGTGCAAAGGGAAAAGGAAAACATCTTATTAATATTATTGCAACTTCAAATACATATCATGCAACTGGTCAATACCTAGTAGTGGAACATGGACTATTCATACCATCACCTGGTGTCAAAACCCTAGCCCTACTGCAAACCCACTCTCCTAGCTACCAAGAGCTGAGTGGCCTCAGCTCTCAAGCATCAATCAACTATCTCTATTGGTCTCAACTCAAGTGCTAAAGTCCTTGTAAGTGAGGGATGAGGGCACATTTATAGAGGTCAGGTGACCATTCACTTATCGTGACCTTTGGCCTCCCCCCGTGCCCTTTCAGCTACCTTCATGCCTATTGAGCTTCCTCACTACTCTCTCATGGCTTTTGCCTACTACAGGCTTAATTTCTCTCAGCTTAACTGTTGGAATCAAAGGAGAACATTTACAAAAAAGAAGAAGAAGATGTAGAGGGTTCTTTTAGACCCTAGAATGCTTGTCACATAGGCGGTTGCCATCATGTCTTGATCAGCCATGCTGAGCTGACTTATTAACTGGTTAGACATCTTAGTTGCAGGTCTTCCCATGAGTATCCCTAGATTTCTCCTCATAGGTTGGATTCCTCACCTTCTTGTACCCAGAAGGGATCTTGCCACGCTGTAGATGCTTGGTCTTGAGATCGATTCATTTTCTTGCTACTATGCCTCACTTGTGTTCATTTATATTCTGGTGGTGTGCCTTTGAGTTTATTGAAAAGTTATCAGAACTTGGAAGGGACCATCTGGCTTATTGAAGGAAAACCTAGTTATGAAAGCTCCATGAGAAAACCCTAATCCTTTTGCGTAGACCAATATCTGTTCCGTTCCTTCTACTTGCACACAAATAACATTAGTCAGGCATAATTTCAGACAAAGAATGATAATGGAATTACAACTAGCTAATTTGAAAGAATGACATTAATATATAATTAATCTAGATGCCTGTGTGGTCATTTACTCTGCCACAATATTGTCAATGCTGTGTCCTTGGGGGGTCCTCTTGGGCTTCCTTAGTTGTATTCTCATTTACTGTCATTATCACTTCGCTGCACATACTGTCCTGGTATAATTGTCTAATCGAGGTCAATAGTGTTCACAAATGTTAGACATTGTCATGTTGGCCAGTTATGCAAATTCTCGTTTGACAAGAAAACTTTGTTTGCGTCCTTAACTCAAAATTTTGCTCCTTTGTGTGTTATGGTCACAACCCTTTGGAACAAGTCACGACAAGTCTTCCTTTTGAAACATGCTCCATAATTTTCATAAGCTTGAATTGTCTTCCAATTGGTAGTGAATCTGTTCGTGTTTGACATTCATGGCCCCTATCATCCGTTCAAGTCCCATTTGGGAAGCCCGACCTCAATTGACCGCATTGTGCCTGTGCAAATCATAGTTTCCCTTTAAATGGAAAAACACACTTTTGGGCAAGTCGCACAGTCACATAACAGTGTGGGATGCATGGAGCTATGGATTCCTCAATTGTTATCCAGTGACCAGTCATATTCAAGGACTGTGACTAATGAGGTCGCATAGTCACATTATAATGGAGGTCACAGTTGTGGCTGCATCATGGGACTTTAAAACTGCGATCAACGACTATGAGTGGGAGAGCGACTCCTGGAGGTCGCATAGTCGCAATCTGAAGTAGGTTGCATCCTGGGGTTCACCTAAGGTGCGACCTGATGGTCTTGGTGGAAATACGACTTATTGGAGGTTGCATGGTCGCAAATCAAAGTGGTCGCATTGCGTGGAGGTTGACTTGGGGTGTGATTTAGTGACCCAACGACTTGAGAGAGGTTGCATTTCAGAGTGCATGGTAAGGGGAACCTTGTACGACTGGTGTTGGGTCCCCATAATACTAGTGATTACCCCATTACTATTGTAGTTGTACCCATTACTAATATTGTTGTGCCCCTATTGTGCCCATATTGTTACTATTATGCCCCATAGAAGCCCACTATTGTTATTATTGTGCCCTTACATTATTATTGTTATGTAGGCTCTAATTATGTTATGACCCCTTAGACTCTTATCTATAGAGAGGAGGTCTTTTCATTTGAATCATCCAAGAATTGTTCATTTATGTAAGGTAAAGGAGGTTTCCCCCTCGAAGAGGCTGAATTCTAAGGCGTTGATCTATCTTTTCTATCTTTTCTTGAGCTGGTTCATAACATTTGGTATTAGAGCTTTGGATTCTAGGGTTGCGCTGCTCCAAACAGGTCATCGTGGAATTTTCACTATAACTTTTTTTCTGCATCATTTCAGAAGTTGGAAACAAAACCAATTTGAGAAGACATCACGCTAAATCTCGGGTCTGAATTTCAGAGGATTTTGCACTACAATTGCAGAGATGTGATCTGAGGAAGTTGGTCGTTTTGCAGACTCCTGAATTACATTCCAAACAGGTGACCTGGGGAAAATCATCATAACTTTTTCTCTGAGCATTGGATTGAAATTTTGTAAAAAGGTACAGAAAGCGGACGGACTGTAGTTTCTTCTATAGAGCCAGAGGTTGAAATAGTGACTCATGGAAGGTCGTACAAGTTAGTTCTACTGAATTAGTCTATAATTAGGTCACTGTGGGAGATTTGGCATAACTCTTCATTGGAGAATCCAATTGGGGTCAGACTAGTGGCATTGGAAGGAAGACATAGAGGGCTACTGTAGGTTGCAATTTCAGAACTGGATGATCCGAAATTACAGAGATACATCAGAGGCAATATTGAGCTCCTACAAAGTGAGAAAAGGTGTGTATATTTTTTAAAATGTTTGCTTAAGCTTGGTTTGAAAATTTATTTTGAAGGAATTCAAAGGGCATAGTAAAGCATTATTATCAGTAGTTGATGCCCTGAAGAAAGAAAATGGAAACACCTAGTAGGCGACTTGAAAGCTCTAGCATGACTCATGAAGAAGAGGAAGAAATCCAACATGATATATCAAAATTACGAGACCAAGTGCAACAAGTCTCACTTGCACAAAAAGGAACAGAATCTAAGATGGATTGTTTAAAGAAAGGTGTAGAAGCTAAGATGAATGAAGTGGAAGCTAACATGGATGATTTGAAGATAGATTTGAAAACAGACATGGAAGAATTGAAGATAAATATGAATAAGTTGCTACAAGAAAGGGTCACTAAGGGTGAAAGGGTAGTAAAGGAAACTCATGATGAGAACAAAAGAAATGTTAATCATGATTCCATAGACTCTAATGTTGGATCGAAGACCCACCATATTCCAAAAATCGATATGAGGAAGTTTGATGGCAAGGATCCCGCAACATGGATATTACAGATGGAGCAATTTTTCGATCTCAATAATGTGCAAAACACACAAAAGGTACGTATTGCAACTTTATATTTGGAACCAAATCAGTTTGTATGGTATCAATGGCTTTGCTCTCATAAACAAATTATCACTTGGGAAATTTTTACGGAAGAATTGACAGCACATCATGAGGATACAAAAAACAACACTTTTTTTAGCCAATTGATAAGTCTCAAACAAAAGGGTTCAATAATGGAGCACATTGAGGAGTTCCAAAAATTGAACATAAGGGTAAAAGATATTCCAGAGGAGCATAGGATTGATGTGTTCATAGGGTCTTTAAAGGATAATATCCAACATGATGTTCGCCTTTCGGAACCTGATTCATTAGAGAAGGCATTCAGGTTAGCAAGAAAAATGGAAAGCAAAATTATGGCAACCAGGAAGCATACCACTCACATCTATAAAGACGGAAGTGTTGTTGCCGCTAATCTTCCACAACCTATAATGTTGACAACACAACAATTGGAAGAAAAAAGAGCAAAAGGGCTTTGTTACAGTTGTGATAGCAAATACACTAAAGGTCATAAGTGTGATGAGAAGAAATTATTCTACATAGATTGTGAAGAGGAAGAAGAAAATGAGCAAGAAATGTCAAAAGAAGAGGACATACTCCAGGAACAAAGCCTAGATGAAGAACAAATGAATCCAACCATATCTTGTAATGCATTGGCGAGAATTACCACCCCTCAAACCATCAAGATAGAAGGACAAATCAAGAAGAAAAAGGTAATACTGTTGATTGATTCAAGAAGTACTCAAAATTTTATTCATTGTAAGGTAGAAAAAGAATTGAATTGCTTCTTATATCCAGCACCAGAGTGTCAAGTGATGGTTGCAAATGGAGGAACAATAAATTGCTCAGGAAGGTGCCATAATATCAAGCTATCCATGGGAGAATATGTATTGGCTAGCCCAATGCTCTCCATTCCAATGGGAGGTGCTGATGTTGTATTAGGAGTCCAATGGCTACAATCCTTGGGTACAATAGCTTTTAATTTTCAAGAACTTTTCTTGAAATTTTCTATGGAAGGAAAGGAAGTTGTATTAAGAGGTATTGCAGGGAAACCGAGAAAGATAATCAGCTCTAATGGTATGACAAAGCTTCTAAAAAAGGAACGAAAAGGTTTAATTGCACAATTATGTTC
>APFE031339496.1:162601-173294 GCA_000404065.3 Pinus taeda | reverse complement strand
ACGAAGACAAAGCCCAAGCAAGAGTGAAAAAGCAATCACTGAAGACAATTGGAAAGGAAAAAAGGCTCAATGGGTTCTTCATCCCTCTTCAAATTCACCAAGGGTGAAGTTGAAGCAAAGAATATTATCAAAGTGGTGCAGCGAAAGCATTTGGTGGCCTACCTACAAGTCATTTCAATGGGAATGTTAGGCCCCTATACTACTAGTGTAACCCCTTATTGTTATTAGTACAACCCACTTATTATATTGATGTACCCATATTGTTATTATTGTGCCCCATAGAAGCCCACTATTGTTATTATTGTGCCCTTACATTATTATGTTACATTATTATGTAGGCTCTGTTTATGTTATGACCCCTTAGACTCCTATATATAGAGAGGAGGTCTTTTCATTTGAATCATCCAAGAATTGTTCATTTATGTAATGTAAAGGAGGTTGCCCCCTCGAAGAGGCTGAATTCTAAGGCATTGATCTATCTTTTCTATCTTTTCTTGAGCTGGTTCATAAAAACTAGCTACATCATGTGGTTGCATGTATTCATTAGCTCCGTCAATATGTCATTTAAGAGTCTCAACTAATCTCTGACTTATTTGAGCCTTTATCTCATCATAATTATCTATGACTCGGACTACCATGTTGTACAACTGAGAAGCTTTACGATGCTAGTTGTTCTGAATCTCCCTTCTTCAAAATTATAATTCAACACTCTCAAGGTGTCTGAGTTAAGATAAACCCCCCCTCCTTTGCAAAAAGAAACAAAACCTTGTGGCATTGGAATATATTCCCTACGTACAATGCAGGGCGTTTTAGACATTTTTTGTGATGGAGTCTACCTCACAATGCGCTTGAATGGTTGACGAAGATTACCATTGTTACTTTTCTATAAACCCATTGTGGCTACTGAAAAATTCTTTTCTTCACGTGTATGAGGTTAATGCCACAAACATCACATGTGTTGAGCTCTATGACCCTTAGTTTGTTCATGGGCTTGAAAATTTGGTGTGTGATTACCTGAGCCATGGGAGTAAGTCACAGCAAATGGAGATCGCTAAATCATAGGAGAGATGAGGTAGTTCAGATCCCTACCTCTCATGATCCTCTGCATGTGGCTATACCATGCATCCCACCACTTCCCACTCTGCTTGTTGTTTGAATACTGTGAACTAGAATGAAGAATCAGAAGCACTGTAGAGTAGGTCTCATACTACACTAACCACTATGTTTCATCTGATGTATCCTTCCCACATAAGACATATATATTGATTGCATTCTTTTTCCCTTGTTTATGAGCTTGATCCTCTGCCTGGATCATTTTTGATGTGACTTGGGTAGTTCAACGAAGGCAACACTTTGAGCTGTCGAGAAGTCAAGCCCTAGACCACTAACTATTATACCAATTATTGCCATCTTCATGTCTGGATTTGAATGAAATGCTTGTACATCAGCTTGGTGGTCCTTAGAAAGTTTAATCCCATCAATACAGACCAACTCAAGCCCATTTTGACGCACAACTGCCCATATTCCATCAAGGACTCTCAAATGATGACTAAAGATTACCATTTTTTGAGTACATAAGTCTTTATCGAGATGGTCTGTGTACTCAGAATCAACAACAAGAAGATGATTGAACAACCACTCCTGAAAGTTTTGAAGCTTTGGCAAGCCAACCTCTTGATGAGATAGAGTTTTAGACAACTTCTTTGGTTCTCCAGCATCTTGCAGGTCTTCTGAATTGTCAAATTCACCACTTTCATAATCATTGTCATCATCTTCACAATCACATGAACCCTTACTAGTAAAGCCACAATGGCAAACACTTTCACCAGCCCTTATTTCATCCTTGGCAGTTGAAGCCTTTGCCAAAGAAAGATCTAATGAAGTCAACATTAGTCTTATTACCTTCCTATGCTTTGGAGGTAGTTGTGCTAAAACATTTTTCTTCAGCCGTCTTACCATGATAGTTTCCCTCAATAGCACATTAAGTTCTTGCAAGAAAATCCCCTTTGAGGAATCCTTATAGCACCTCCCCTGCAACTTTTGGGTGCATCATGATGGCTTACACTCCAACACATAACACATTTCTAATTTCAAACATCCACCATGCCACGTATTAAGGAACTCTTGAGATCAGAGCGTTTTAGTGAAGTCGTGCCTAGGGACTACTTGTGCCACTGTAGCAATAGCTCTAGGTACTTCCAGGGCATCTTGAAAAGGAAGACGAGAATAAAAGATAAGTTATCTTGCAATAGTGACATTTTTGTGTGAACATAAAATGAATCAATAAACTAATTCATGGAGGAGCTTGAACAATAACTGACCCCAATTAAGATGTTATAAGTTATATTAGTTGCTAAAAGCATGCTTAAGTTTGGAGGCCAACTTAATATCTTGGCGCTTTCATAGACCTATTAATTACAATTAATTTTGATAACACATTAAGCTTGAGGGATGAAGCACTCATAGAGCGAGTCTCTTGAAACATTTATGATGGTTGGACTATAGGTTACCACGATCTAGGGTTTTGAATATCCATTGGAATGAAGGCCTTGATAAAAATCCTCATGTGCATGCCAAGATGAGGAATCAATCATGAACCAAGTGTCCTATGACATGCAACAATTTCTTCCATGATGACCAAATGTCGATGGGAATACACTCTCAACAGGATGCAAATTAGCTCAAAATGAAGGGGGATCACCTTTTCACATTTGAAGTTTCGCCCAAACCTAAAAACTGTCGATCGTTTGAAAAGCCAAATTGTGTGTACATTTTCTCAGATGGGCTCCAAAATCATGAGACACTTGACGCATTAATAAAGCCATCAACCTTTGAAACCCTAATGTGTTCCTAAGGTATCTGTTTGATATAAAACATGGTGTGTGGATGCAATGTACGAAATGTGAGTGGGTGCACAAAAAGGGGTTGGATAGGCAAAATCACAGGGAGAGAAACCGATTGGAGGCCCTATCAAAACACTAAAATGTTGGGGCAGGCGGTGGGGTACCCAAAGTTTTGAGTATGCCCAAAAATTTGGGTGGTGTTGTAGTGGTTACAACAATTGGCAAACCACTAGTAGAATCCAGTATCTCTATTAACATCCCTATAGTAGTCTGAGTGAGAATAATGATGCAAGGGAATATTGAACAAATTCTATGGGTATCTTTTGCATGGCCACGACCTTTGCAGATATGCCTTCCCTCATTCCTCTCTAGGTCTTTCCAGTCAGTAAACAGCGCATTGATAGTTCACACATGCCAGTAGTTGATGATGATGCAAAGAACCAATGTAATGCATATGCAGATATTTCATGAATGAAATTCAATAACAAACAAATTGAAGGACATGAGTGCAGAAGAAACAAGTAGGGAACTAACTACCTACAATAAAGAAAATGAAACATAGCAAATTTAAATCATAAGCAAATTCTAATCAACCAACTGATAAGAAAAGCTAAAACCTAACTAATATAAACCCTAAATCCTAAATTAACCAAAGCATAGGTTGGGTTATGTGAAATCAAACTTCCAATGCAGCCACCAGAATAGTTCCTAGCCTGCAAAAACACATATGATAGAAATTAGAATTTGTGGAAAGAGTTGTGCAAAACATAACATGTTTACCTGTAAAGCATGCACAACAACAAGAACATCTCACCCACCTATAGGGAAATGTGCTAGAGAAGGCCTTTGAAGGTGAACTGCAACCCAATCCTAATAAACCAAACCACAAGTGTGAAATTTATAGTCATCCAGCCATAACATACATCTATTTATGCCTAACCCTAAATCTAATGCAAGGCAAGATGTTGCCGGCTAGTAAAGGAATATGCCAGATTGATCCAATCAATGATCCTATCATGATGTAGAGGATGATCAACTTGAAAACCTTGAAAAGAGGGGCCCCTATTAGGTGTAACTGATATCCCTGAGGATTCAAACACAAAAGCCCAATTTCACAAACCCTAGTTTGAAATTGTTCATGGACTTTGTTAAGGACGTGAGAACCTGACATAACCATCAGCGGGAGCTGAAGTGCCTCATCGTCCTGGCTAAACTCTAAACCTTCAAGTGACATGCCATCCAATATTGGTAGCTTCGCAAGATTAATATGTGAGTTTATATGGTTATCATTGGTTATGACCAGACAACTATTAGTGAAAATATTTTGGATTAGATTGATTGACTGAATATTGATAGAATAGTAGCTCGACAAATGAGATTCTTTAGATTCCAGAGAAAGAAATGAATCAACAGGAAGAGTATTAAGTAAAGGGGATATTATGCAATTGGCACCCTCCCATTTAGGAGATTGTAAGGTATCATTTGATTGTGTATGTTGACAGACTGTATTGGCTCGGAGACAATAAAAAAGATTCAAGACAATGGCCAAAGCACTCCCATCAACAAAAAAATTAGGATATAAAGGTTGATGCACATTAGTTGAAAGGTGATGGAAATATTTTCTGAAAGAGACATTGCTCAAATCAGAAGGCTTCCAAGATGAGCTCGCATCTACAGAGAAAATGTTGTGAGGAGCGTGATGTACAGAAACCCTAATTCGAGTAGGTTCAGAGGTGTCATCAGGAACGTGAGAACTTGACATAACCATCAACAGAAGGTGAAGTGCCTCAAATTCATGATGAGCCCCTAAATGTTCGAAAGGTGGGTAATCAAATTCTGGGTACTCTGTAGGATCAACAACTAAATAAGTAGGAAAATCACCAAAGGTGTGAGTGAATATATTTCCAGAAAAATTAGGTTTGCTGAAAAAGGGATTAATGAGAGACCCAACTTGAGTTGGGCGAGATGCATGGCTCTCTTCTTCACCTGTTAAAAACTACAAGTGAGAAAGGATAGGCATAAGGGGTTCAACATTTGCATCCCTTGATTGTGAAACATCACCCCCATGTACATGATTGCAATCAATGCGAGCAAGATAAAGGTGTGAATAATATGAAGGAACCGCCATTGTGGTAGACAGATGGACTAAATCAGGGTATAAAGGATGCACAATGTCAAATGAAGGAGCACTGATCAGACCCAGACTCACATATTGCCCATTTATGTTTACCAAAGAGGAAGATGGATTTACAGTCCTAATATGTTCCATGGATTTGATAAGACAGTCAACGTTACCTGAGATAAGACCAAAGCCATCGCGCATAGGTGAATGAGATCTCGAGATATATTGCGACATATGTTGAATGGATTCGATTGGAAGAGATGCTATGTGATTTTCAGATTCAAGATCAACAAAATGTATGAGGGATTTAGAGGTGAGACCATCAGATCTATTTCCCAGAAAGAACTGTTGATCATTTGAACCATTTATAGTCACAATATTATTATGTGTCACGTTCAGAGGAGGATGAGAAATCCCACAAACAGTAATCTCTTCCGCGGGGGTTTGAGGTTGTTCCAGATTCAAAGAGACAGGCACAACAAAATCATAGGTAGAATCTGGACACTTTGTAATCTGCAAATTATGATGATACTCAAGTGAAATAGGACTTGTTTCTAATTGAAAAAGTTGCGAAGAAACGAGAACCAATCGTTGAAAATTTATATTCAAATACACCCAGTTGACATCACTTTCAGGAAATTCAAAGCAAAGATGCACATATCTGAAAGAAAAATCCTCTAAAGATTCCTCAGGTTTCATCCTAAGCTCATTTATCCTCTTTAACAAATCTTGAAAATTGTACCTGTCAAATGCTCATTGGAGCTTACAGATGAGTTGCTCGAACGAATGAATGGACATTGCTGGCAATGTGTGGCACCATTGCTTGGCGTGACCTTCAAGGGTGAGGGAGAAAAAAACAAAAGCAAACTTTTCATCATCGATCTCAAAAGATTCATAGAACTCTAGGAAGTTAGAAATGTGTTCAATTAAAGGTGTTCCTTCCTCACCATAAAACTTTAACTGAGATAAGTGATGGAGCTGCTCTAGGGGGATGGAAAATCGGGAAATAGACAAACCAGATAAACACCCTGGGAGCAAGATTTTGTTTAGAGCCATTAAAAGTAAGTTTTTGGTGTTGCTCTATTGCCAACAGACCTAGAAAATACCCTAGTGGAGTCAGTTCAAGAAATCACAAATGTTGCTCTGCTGCCAGCGAGCCTGGTCAGTACCTCGGCGGAGTTGTTGCATTACCTCTCTACGCAGGAAGCCTTTCTTGATCCTTTACCCTTTATTTGGTTTCATTTTCTTTTATGTGTGCAATTGCACTTATTTTGACGCATTAATAAAGCCATCAACCTTCGAAACCCTAATGCAGTCCTAAGGCATCTGTTTGAGACAAAACATGGTGTACAGATGCAATGTACGAAATGTGAGTGGGCGCACAAAAAGAGGTTGGATAAGCAAAATTTCGGGGAGAGAAACCGATCGGGGGCCCTATCAAAACCCTAAAAGCTTGGGGCGAGCTATGGGATACCCAAAATTTTGAATACGCCCAAAAATTTAGGTGGTGTTGTAGCAGCTACAATAAAACCTTTTTCCTGATTATCATGAGGAATGATTAGGTGGGATTCCTCACTCACCTCCTCCTTTATTTTTGTTTTTAGATTTTGCTCATCAATTTTCACGAAAAATGCAAAGCGAAGCTTTTGGATACAGATAACAATTCTCTTTTTCTCATTGATACAAACTTTTTATTCACTGATATTAACAGTTATGACACCAATTTGAACTAGATGTTCTGTTCAAGTATATTTGATTCTCTGTGAAGCTCCATTTCCATTGGAGTTTGGCAATGTAGTTGCGGGGTTAGAACATCAAAAATTTCAAAAACATAAAGTCAATAAAACAAGAAGTCATAAATATTTACGAAATGACAAATTCCATTAGCAAAATTAACATCGGTTAATTAACCACAAGTTGGGAAGAGCAAGAGCATCCCATAAGGTTTCATGTCCTTGAGAAATTTATCATCTCATTCAAGTCCATAACTTCTTTATTTTGAAAATATTTATATTCTAACCTGAAACCTATATAGAAACGGAGTATGAAAGAAAGAATTAAATACAATCCAATCCAATATCTAATCTAGGATTTTACTAGGGTAATAATATTTATAATTAAAAGATATGAATCAACGAGAAGAAGAGGGTCGTTGCCAATATCCAAAAATTCACCTTGCATCCGTGTGTGACCATTTTTGAGCAATAATTGAAAATGAAAGTCAGAGAACATTAAGCAATCCTTACCTAATGACTTCGGGTAATTACCTGAAAAAATACATTACCTCCTCAAAAGAAGATAATCATAATAGGCCACTTATCTAGCCAATTGTAAGTCAATATGAAAACTTATCTAGCCAGTTGTAGGTTATTATAATATATTAATTAATATGCTATTTTTATGTAATAAAATATATGTTTAGGATTTAATGGATAGGAGATGTTTGATAGTTTTTATTTTATTTCTCATTTTTTATTCAAGTTAATATTCAACATTTTTTTTTTATCAATAATAATTTATTCGATGAATTTAATGTGCTATGGTCCATGGTCATTGTGTAGGTTAATATATTATATTTAAAATATTTAATCAGTAAAAAATATTTAAATTATTTTATATTTTTTTTTTGTTAAATTAATGAGAAGAATGTATTTATTTGTTTATTAATGCTTTTTAAGTATATGTGATATAAAATCGATGTTTTTATTTCCTATTTAGTAAATTTATATATTTATTAAGTAATACAATTAAATAAAAATTTCCAGATTATTCATTGAATTAATTGAATAAGATATTTCAATATTCATGAATTAAATTGAATTTAAGTTTTTTTATTTTAAGAAAAAAATAATTTTTAAAAAGATTAAATAAATATTATTATTTATAAATATTATAATACAATTCAAGAATTAAAATTAATTTACAGTTAACTAATTAAAATAAAAACAGTATTTATAATTCATCTTATATTATAAATTTATTATTTTTCACACTTTAATTTTCTCAATAATTTTTCAATTAATTCTCATATATTTTTTTAAAATAAATATTATCCAATAAAATAATATTTGAGAATTTCATTGTCAAATGAGATTATTTTGGGAAATTATATGGAATAGTTAATTAATTGTTGGTAATAGTTTTTTTTAGAAAATTATATAAATAATAGCTTATTATTGTTTTAAATATTTTCCCATTAAAGTTTTAAAATAAACATAAACCAAAAAATATTAATTTATTGCATGCTTGTAACAAAAATTTAATTATATATAAACTAATCAAGAATAGCTACTATATAGACTAAATAGTGCTAGCTATGGTTGTATAGGTTGATTATATATCATAAATAAAAACTCAATATATTCATTTTTACAATGCGATTATGGAGTCTCACATTCAAAATCCATGATACGTATGATGTAGAGCTTCTCAATATAGGGAAAAAACACCTTAAATTAAAGTAAATTTAAACAAGTCATTTTGAGCATAACTTTTTACACTATTCTTGATGCTAGTTTTTTGTAGATCATTATGAATGGGATTAAATTCTTCAATATAGTAATTTTTCTTTTTCCCTAGCTCCTTGTAACAAATACGGTTGTGGAACATATCCATAAATTGTGATTTTATGTTGTTTTAAATATATTTTAATTATAAATAAGTTAATTAAAAACATGTTCTGTTATTTAGTCAAAGTGTAATTTTATGTTCTTTAATTATTTTTTTTAATGTATAAATAAATTCAACTCACTTATAACATTAAAATTATGTAAATGTAGTAAATACAATTATTACAAAAAAAAGGTAGAATATTTAAAGAACATTTTCCATTAGATCCATTTTAACCACATATTAAGATCCATTCTCTTGATATGTGAACCTCTGTGCAAAATTTGAAAAAAATATGCACCACAAGAGATTTAATCCTTTTTAAAATGGATCTATATTGGTTCTATATACGCATATAGTATGTGTAACTTTTCATTTTTAAAAATGTATTTTTGAATGCATAAATGGATACAATGCGTTTAAAGTCCACTTGGACACTTGGATTGTGTAAACTACACCACATAAATTTGCAATTCCAATAAATCTTTGCTAGACAAAATTCAAATTTAAATTTAAAACTAGAATTAATGGCTCCAAATTAATTTAAATTTTTTAAAAGGAGATAGCTACAATTTTAAAACAAACCCCCTTCTTTATTTAATCTCGAGTAAAAGATGTTATCTCGTTATCACCATTGTGTGGTAGTGTCCACCAGGACCTATGGTAATGTTTCTCCTCATTACCCTACCTGTTATAGCTTGGATATAATATGTTTATAAGATTTTGATATAGTGACGTGATTGGAATAAAATGATTTAGTAAGGTTGTTCAAGAAACATATGTCACATAGGCATCAGCACAAGCCTGCATGTTATAACTTGGATATAATATGTTTATAAGATTTTGAAATAGTGGTGTGATTAGAAATAAAATATTTAGTGAGGTGGTTCAAGAAACATCCATTACATAAGCATCAACACAAGTGCGAGACTCTTGTAAGCCTGAACACATTTCCTCCCCTCCATCCTCCACCCTTTATGTTGTTATCTTTCCTTTGTTGCAACATTTTTTCAATAACATCATAAGCATGTTCAATTCTTTCGCAGTACATTTCCACCTTTAGGGGCAATTGCTAGTTTTAAATGAATTTTCTTTTTGTTTAATAAATTGTGTAAATTTTGAAATAACTGCACACTTAATGTTTATCATTATTTATTCCTTTCCCTAAACATATTTTTAAATCTACCTTATTTAAATAATTAAAAAAAATTAAATATTTTTACTTTAAACATAGAATATTTAATAAATATTAATTTTACAAAATACCTCTTTTTTTTCTAATCTTTTTAATGGAAACTAACCTCTTTACCATTAAATTTCTATCATAAAATACTTCTCCTCAAGATTGACTCATAAACATATACTTAAATTTAATTTAATTCTGATCCTTTTAGTGAGGACTAAATCTTTACATCAACTTTCTCTCAAATTGAATCATAAACATATACTTGAATTAAATTTAATTGAGAATTAAATTTATGTAAAAAAATATATATTTAATTTGATTATACTTTTATAGTCAATTAAGAGAAAAATAAAAAAAACTTTATAATACAATTATACAATTTAAATTTTTTTAATATATTAATTATATTATGCGTATAGCTTTCTAAATTATAAATTAATACGTAAATATTATATATTTTAAATAATTTTATATTGTTGAGTGAGTGAGTGTGAGAAACCCTAATTTGAAATATATTTTAACACTAATTTTTATATACTTTAAAATTTTCATTAAAGTTAATTTTTATTTAAAAAATTCTTGCTATGATATCATTTATACCGATTCATATGAAATATGTTGCTTGTTCAAAGCTCGTGTTCCATCAATATATATATATAAATTTTAATATCATTGGTGTTCTATGTAAGGGTTGGAATTTGACGGGCAAAATGTCCGTCACAAGGCATTTTGACCGTATTTCACGTTTAAAAATTTAAAAAGCCGTTTTTTGTGATGGGCTTTCAAAGTTCTAAAACTTATTTTTTACTGTTCACTTTTTTGCAAAAACGTCATTATTACCCTCTCAAACAACAGTGTTATAAAGAAGTGCAGTAATATTTGGAATTCTCTAATATTTGTTTTTATTGAAATAAATTAATTTCATGTTATTTA
>APFE031339496.1:0-157002 GCA_000404065.3 Pinus taeda | reverse complement strand
TATATACACACGCTGTTTTCATAACTCTTGTTTTGACATATATATGTTGTTCAGCTTTGGCACACCACAACAAGCAATTTGCAGTTTATGAGATTATGTATAGCTCTTCCTCTGGCGATCTGGAATCCCACAATTGCAACTATTCCACATGCTATCATCAATGGTTACAAGAATGTATTAGCAGTCGCTATTGAACTTGACTATTCTTTTCCACTGGTCGAGAAAGTGAAGGAGTATTTGAAGGATCCAAGCAAGTTTGGAGTTGCTGCTGCCCTAGTGTGGCGTTGTATTTAAAATCATTATACTTTTTGTCTACATATATATGCACTGATTCCTTGATTCGACTGATGCATAAGAGTTTGGTGGGCTGTATAAAGGCAATGATTGTTTTGACAAATAAAAGTAATCTTTTGTGGAGAAAAATTTAGTCGGTTGTATTGTCATAACATAGCGTTGTCCTGAATAAACTCTTATTTCTATGTAATGGATTGTAATTGGTGCTTGTTGGTTGCACATTGATCATTTGCTGCACATTTATAAAGGATATTGCTAGTGGGTATTACTTTTCTGCATTGAGTAGTAGTTGTGATCTGTTTTTAAGGTGTAATTCTGACATTAAAGAAAAAAATGGCCAGACTCAATGAAGTATTAGAGTCCCTCAAAACTCTGATATTGTCTACTACTCATGATACATTAAAAATAAGCAAAGTTTCTCTCACAGACATTCAGGTCTATCTACAAAATGCACAAGAGAAAATTGATTTTTTGCAGCTCAAATTTCAACTACAACAAGAAGAATTAAAGCAGAGGAGTCATTCTGAACTTGTTTCTGTCCAAAAGATTGAAACATACTCTCATAATGCAACAAGGTTACATGCAGATGCAGAAGTTTAGCTTGCACTTCGCAAGCCCATCATTAGACCTTGGGAAGAGCTTGTCCACAACAAACACAGAAGTGGTCTCGGATATGAGAAGGACTTATCCTTTCATATTCTAGACTACTCAAAGCCCATTCAATTTTAGAGTGCTGGATTCCTTCATGACAGTTCACCTCCAACTGTTCCAAATTCTAGTCCTCTTCCACACCAATAACAATAAATTGTGAATTTCCAACATTGTGACCGAGTTGGCCATCTAAAAGATCATTGTTTTGATCTTCATCCATGTAAGCACTATCATAAAACCACCCATTCTTCACACAGATGCTTCAGAAACAAATGTCTTGCAAGAACAAAGATTCATCTTGGATGGATCGCTTCTTGGCAATGGGCATCAATAGCCAAGAATACATTCCAATCACAAGTCAGAACTTGTTCTAGAGTATTGAACAGTCTTGTAGTTGAGTTTTCTCCATCATCTCACCTTGTATCTGACAGGGGGAAATGATGGTCATCTATGAGCTTCAAAGTCACATCAAGCGAGCCTAAGCCACAACTTGCCACACCAGTTTTAGAGTTGTAGCTAGAGGAAAAGATGCCCCTGAGCATGCCTTCATTTGGTAATGCCTCTTCAAAGAATCTGGGACACTTCTTCTTGCAGAAGACTTCAGCTTCTTGCCAGTTTCGGAAGAATTCCAGGAACAAAATTGGGGACACTTCCTCTAGTAGAAGACTCTAGCTTCTTGCCAGTTTCAGAAGAGTTCCAAGAATTGCATTAAGCATTCCAGAGTTGTTGGTCATCCTTAAACCATCACAGTTTGAGACTTTCCCTTTTCAGGTTGAAGTTCTCCCTTTTATGCGGGGTGAGACCTCCCTTTCATGGTTGAAGGTTTCCCTCTTCAAAATAATAGGAGCACTTCCTCTAGCGGAAGACTTAAGCTTCTTGCCAGTTTTGGAAGAGTTCCAGGAACTGCACTAAGCGTTCCAATGTTGGTGGTCATTCTTAAACCACTGCCCAGTGTTGGTGTTTAACAATTTCCCCCATTTAAAGCATGAGAATGACTAGATATCTTATGTATCAGAATAAACTATAAAACATGGAAGCCAAAAGGTTTCCTAAAATTGTTTCTAACTCTACCCAAAACCTCCAGCTTCTCCTCAAGTGAGGATGTCATAAAGATGTGTCGTCTTTGCTAATAATAGGGAGATAAAGTAGGAGATCGTTTTGCGGAATAAGAATAATATTGAAAATATTATTTGATAATTTATTGAGAAATTGTAGGGCAATAAGCAATTGAAGGGAAAAGGTAAACTAAAATATTATAAGGAGGTGAAAATAAAAAATATCTATCTATCTTGATTAGTGTTAAGAAGAAAACTAACGTTTAGAAGATAAGAACTAATTCTCATAAGCTTCATAGTAAAACTTGGTATGGGTCAATTCCCTAAACACCTTGGGATGAAATAATTGTCACCTTTATGATACTAAAAAGACCAAAGATGAAATCCATATTTTCTCACATTTCATCTTATATTAACATTCCATCTAATTTTCACAATACTTCTCACACTACCAATCTCCTTGTCTTTTAAATCTGCGAAATTGTGATAAATATTTCCTTCTTTGCTTTTCAAATATAAATAAAATATTTCAAAAAATCAAATTTATCTTTCGCCTAAAACACTCTCTTTACCACTTTAAAAATAAGTTATTTAAAAGACTATACTAAATTTAGAAACCCATGAAAAAGTAAAAACTTCCCTCTTTTATGTCTAAATGTTAAAAACATGAAAAGATAAAGAAAAAAAGTTATTTAAGGATAAAGAAAATAAATTATTTAAAAGATTATATACTAAATTTAGAAACCCATGAAAAATTAAAAACATTACCCTTTTATATGCCTAAATGTTAAAAAACATGATCGGCGAAAAGGTTACAAAAGGCGACGCTGAACAGACACAAGGGGAACACATATCTGGAAAAGTCTGAATCCATTATTTGTCTGGGTTTGTTTCATTAGCCTATTGGTTGCTTCCAGCGGAGCCTTCTAGGTGGTATGGAGACAATCCACTTTTTTGTATATCGAGTGGTCGGCCGTGGTTCATGGTTGCAGCATACCTAAAAGGTCCTCTATGCCAGCGAGATGAGCCTTATTATATCTATATAACCAAATACGGTTTGATCCCCACAGATCTATTATGTACTCATTCTTTCTTTCAAATACTCGTAGATTCAGCTAGGGTTGGAGTTCATGAGGAGGTGGGGTTGCCATCGAAATGCTAATAATCTCAGAGTCACAATGTACAGTTCCAGAAATCTCGTCTGCTCTGCTCGCTGCAATATGTAACTCGATCGAATTCGAGGGAGGAATGATGGCATACTGCAACAAGAGGGGCAATTCGACGATTGAAAGAAAATGGAACGATGATCCATGGCTGAATGATGAGAAATCTATGCGTGAGAGATCTGCGGAGATGAGTGTTTTGATTGCTGAAAAACAAGAAGCCAAGGCCGCATATAGCAAGCACAGGGAATTTCATATGTCCCCTGCAGCATCGCGTGCTCTTATTGTACTAACAATTCGAGCTCTACTTCCATCTCATCGCACTGTTCTACGGAAATATTTCTTCCATTCCTACTGCTAAAACAAACGAAATTCTCATCATGCGGCCAGTACCCAATACAGAGCATGCAAATGGGCTGTGGGTGGCGAATGCTTCCTCACATGGAAAATCAGCGGTTAGGGTTGACGATTTTCGATTTATTGTTAATATAAGCTACTTACACCATTATGCAATAAGGTAATTACTCGATAGGAGTTAATTAAAATTAGAGTTACTTGATAAATTAAGTTATAATTTAATTTAGTGAGTTAATTCATAATTTAATTTAGTGTGTGGTTGTATGTTAAGTTATTTTAGGCAGTAATTAGTGGAAAGTCTAATTTAGTGTGTGGTTGCAGTGGCTAGTAGAAAAGGTTAAATATTTTTCACAGTATTTATTGTAATAATTAAGTTTTGTGTGATCAGTAACAAAGATAAATCTGTGGTACTTAGAGACCCAATAGAAACCAAAAAAATATAATAAATTTTTAAATTATAAATTTGTCCAATTGTTAAAAAAGGTACAAATTTCACACTTCGTTAATGTAAAAACCACCCAGTTTATTAGTTGTCTGAGGTGCTCAATCCCTGTCACGTATGGAAAAAAGGGCACTCCGTGAATTAATAAGGAGTCTACGGTTGTTTTGAAATTATTTTGAAATTTGAAACCGTCACCTGTTAAAAGGTGATATGATTTTTTTTAAAAGTGGTTCATTATAAAAGGTTATATTTAAGTGTTTTATAATTTTTTTATATATAAAGTTTGTAAAGGGGTTTTATAAAGTTTTTCATATAGTATTATGACATATTATATGTGAGTGATTTATAATAAATTAATTATTTATAAAGTTTTGCAAAGTTTATAAAGAGAAATTTAGAGTTTTTTTTTAAGAAAGATGGTTTTTTCAAATTTCTAGTTCCAGTTTCCACCATTTATAAGGAATGATTATGATTTGTGAGCCATTAAGATGACTATGACATTGTAGGCTCATGATGTTTGAGATTATGTCCAGTTTGGGTTTGCAAAACCTAAGAATGAAGAAATAAAAACGAGCTCTCAATAATGTAGAGAGGGATCTATGGAAGAAAGACAAAAAGAAGAATGCACAGACATTGTAGCTTATCCAGCAAGGAGTTGATCGAGCTGTGTTCGAAAAGATTATGATCACATCTTCAACAAAGGAAGCATGGGAAGCCTTGAGGACAAGCTATAAAGGTATGGCTAAAGTCAATATTGTTAACTTGCAGAATAATGGGAGAGATAGAGAGATTTTAAAAGTTTGTAGATGAAGGAGTCACATGACATCGATTCTTTCATGAATTGGGTCATCACTATCATAAATTAGTTAAAAATTTATGGTGAAGAAATTAAATATCAAATAGTGGTTGAGAAGTTACTCAGATCTTTAGCTACCAAATTTGATGTTGTGGTAGCAACCATAGAATAAGTCAATGATTTGACATCACTGATAGTTGATGAGTTGATGGGATCACTTCTATCACATTAGACAAGGATAGATAGAAATAAGAATTCCACTTTGGAAACTACTTTCAAAATCCAGGTTTCTATTTTAAAAGACAAAGGTCGAGGTAGAAGTAGATCGAGAGGCAGAGGACCAAGCAACATACATGATGGTCAAAGAGATGGGCTAGAAGAGCATGAACATGAAAGTGAAAACAACTGCATAAGCTTTAGTAATAATGAACGAGTTGTCAAATCAATGGTGAGATGTTATTATTGCAATAAATTTTGTCATCATGCCTCTGATTGCAGGGAGAGGATAGATGATCAAGGGAACCAAAGAGCTAATGTCATTACAAAGAGTACTAACTCCATGTTCATAGTTTTCCATACCATGCATGAACCTTCTGATAATGTGTGGTTATTTGATAGTGGTTGTAGTAAGCACATGAAAGGAAACAAGAATTTGGTTGCAAATTTGGATCAATATGTGAAGATAGAGGTAAAGGTGGGGGCTGACAAGAATCTGGATGTAGCTGACAAAGGAGTGGTCAACATTCTGACCAAGCAGGGGGAGTCAAAGATAATCTTAGAGGTATATTATGTTCCTGGTCTCAAACATAATTTGATAAGTGTTGGTCAATTGACCCAAAAAGGATATAGATTTATCTTTCAAGGACATAAATGTGTTATATACGACAAACCCCCAAGAAAGCAGATAATAGAAAATGTGCAGATGACGAGGAACAAACTCTTTCCTCTAGTTATGAATTACAGTGATCAAGTCAGTTATTTTATAGGTACATGTTCTAATGATTATTGGTTATGGCACTTTTGGTTTGGACACTTGCACTTTCTTGGTTTAATATTGTTGCAGTAGAAATAGATGGTTAGATGATTGTCTGCCATTAAAGAACCTACTAGTACTTGTGAGTGTTGCCTCTTGGGAAAGAAACACGTGAAAGTTTTCCAAAGGGAGTTGCATACAGAAAAAATAACCTCTTGAGCTAGAACGTACATACTTGTGTGGACCTATGAAGACACAGTCCATTGGTGGAAGTTGTTATTCTGTCACTTTCATTGATGACTATACAAAAAAGACTTGTGTTTACTTCTTGAAGAAAAAGTGTGAAACTTTTGCAAAGTTCAAAGAATTCAAAGCCTTAGCAGAGAACCAAAGTGATCGATAGATCAAGGTATTGAGGTCAGAACATGGTGGAGAATATTATTCACAGGCATGCCATGATTATTGCAAACAACATGAATGGTGTAGCAGAGAGAATGAATAGGACAATTATGAAGATGAAAAAATTTATTGCAATATTATGAATGGTGTAGCAGAGAACGAAAGTGATCAACAGATCAAGATATTGAGGTCAGAACATGGTGGAGAATATTATTCAAAGGCATCCCATGATTATTGCAAACAACATGAATGGTGTAGCAGAGAGAAAGAATAGGACAATTATGAACATGGAAAGAAGCATGTTGAAAGGTAGAATCTTGTCTAATGAGTATTGGGCGGAACGAGTTGCATGTTCTATTTATGTGATCAACAGATCTCCTACAAAGAGTGTGATGAATAAAGTACTAGAACAAGCATGGTTAGGTATGTCTTGCAGTGTATCTCATCTCAGAGTATTTGGATGTGTAGCTTATGCACATATGCCTAAAGAGTGGCGAGGCAAATTAGATGATAAAAGTGAAAAATTCATCTTTACTGGCTATAGTGAGCAAACAAAAGCTTATAATTTGTATAACCTTGTCACCAAGAAGACCATAATTATCAGAGGTTTTGTGTTCAAAGAAAAAGATTCATGGAATGGTAGTATAGACAAAACAATTGATGCACAAGTTCCACTTATGGAAGAAGATGATGTAGCAGAAAAAGAGCAACAAGCATCACAGATGAAGACACCAAATAGAGACACACAACCAAGGACTCAAAGATTTTCTCAATGACATGGATCTTCAAGGAGATCAAAAGATCGGGATTCTCGCAACAATCAATCAAGTGATGAATCAAGCAATGGTAAGAGAAAGATGAAAATTCTGGAAGATATTTATGATGATTTGGATGTTAATTCAAATTTTGCATTGTTGTCATTCCAACCTTCTATTTGAAGAAGCAATCAGAGATGAAAATTAGATGCAAGACATGGATGAAGAAATTGAAGCTATTGAAAAGAATGATACATGGAATTTGGTTGATTTACCAAAGGACAAAAGCCTCATTGGTGTAAAATGGGTGTACAAGACAAATTTGAATGAGAAAGGTGAAATTGATAGATTTAAAGCACAACTTGTAGCGAAAGGATTCTTACAGCAACTGGGAATAGAATTTGGATTATTGTTTTCTCCAGTAGCCATATTAGATAAAATAAGAGCAGTTCTAGCCACAACAACTCAAAATAAGTGCAAAGTATATCAAATGGATGTGAAATCAACCTTATTGAATGGAATTCTAGTAGAATAAATTTATGTGTAGTAGCCTCCAGGATATGAAGTTGAAGGTAAAGAAGATAAAGTTTACAGGTTGAAGAAAGAACTCTATGGACTCAAGCAAGTGCCTAGAGCTTTGTATAGCATAATTGATAACTACATGATAAGGAATGGATTTTGCAGAAGTAACGTTGAGGCTACCTTGTACACAGAGGTAAATGAGCGTGGACATATTTGGCTGTTTGCTTGTATGTTGATGACATGATTTATACATTTGATTTTGGGTTAGATGAATTTAAAGCACCCATGATGAAAGAATTTGAGATGAAAAATCTTGGTCTCACGAAATATTTTCTTGGCATAGAAGTTGAGAAATCTGAGAAAGGAATTTTTAGTTGTCAAAATAAATACATTAGAGATTTGTTGAAAAGATTAAGGATGGAAAACTACAAGATTTCCCCTACACAAATTACAACATGTACAAAGTTAAGCAAGGATGATGAAGGATCAGACTTCAATCCAACTCTATTCAAAAGATTGGTTGGAAGCCTCAGGTATCTCACATCTACAAGATCGGATATTATGAAATGAGTGAGTTTGATTTCCAAATCTATGGAGACTCCAAAAGACAGGCATTGGAGTGCAGGAAAAAGAATTCTAAGATACGTATAAGGAACTAGATATTGTGGCATAATATATGGAAGAACAAAAAAGAAGGATTTGATTGGATACACAGATAGTTATTTTACAGGCAGTTTGAATGATAGGAAGATTACTCTGGTTATCTGTTCCCCCTTGGTTCAAGTGTGATTTCATGGGTATCGAAGAAGTAGCCTATTTTGACACTTTCATAAAAAAAAAAGAATATGAAGAAACAATATTAGCAAGATGTCAAGTAGTGTGGTAAAGAAGAGTATTTGATGGACTCAAGCAAAAACAACAAGGATCAACAACAATATATTGTGACAACACCTTAGTGATTGCACTATCCAAGAATAGCATGTTTCAACAAAAGAGCAAGCGTATTGATACTAGATATCATTTCATTAGAGAACTTGGGAGCAATGGAGAATTTCACTTGAAGCCTTGTAAATATAGTGATCAATTGGCTGATATATTTATTAATTCATTCACAAAAGATGTGTTTGGGTTTCATAGAAGAAACTTGGCTATTAAAATCCTAGCTGAGACATAGACCAGTAGGCATGTTCGAGTTGTCATGAGTCATGTTTTAGTTTAGCTGTCGTAATTAAGAGGGGGTGTTAAAATAAGCTAATTACTTCTACATGAGGAGTTCGCTAAAATTAGAGAGTCAATTAACTAAGTGTTGAGTCAAGTCAAGTTAATTCACAGTTGAATTTATTCTGCAGTTGCATGTCAAGTTATTTTAGGCAAGTTGGTAGTTGAAAAGGTAAAATACCCTTCACCAGGTTCATTGTAATAATTAAGTTTTTGTGTGATCAATAAAATTGCTGTAACTAGTGTGTTTTGTGCGTGAAATTTGTGTTTAAGCTCCTATTCCTTTCCAACATCTATAAAGAAGTCTTTCAACCCTACACATTATCATTATAATATTAAGTCAAAGTCCCAAACTTATAAGGATTTGAGGAAGCGCAAGTAGCCATTCTCTCTAGAAAGAAAGCTTGCCAAGGTGGTAGCAAGAAGGCAAACCATTCATCACATCCTATTGTAAATGAATCCACTTAATATGATTATTCCGAGAGAAACCCCTCCATTTATTCATATCATTCTTCAGTCCAATCCATGCCATATTTGAGTAAAATATCCAAAGGGTACTAGAACAACAAGAGTGGGATGGATCAAAACTCTGTCACACTCTGCCAAACAAGTGTAAATGTGGATTGGGACTTTCTCCCATATGGGGATAAGTGTCTCCACATAACGAAAAATCCATCCCCAAATCCAAATCCTTGTAGTTATCTGCATACACATTCATGTAAGTGTTCCTACAAGCTCACACTGCTTGAGAAGAACAGTTATGGAGTCACAGTTAGAAAAAATGACGTGATAAAAAAGCATCAAAAAGAAAATGGCATTATGGAACCTGTAACGAGTCTTGACAAGCAAGACAAGGAGGAGAAAAGGATGTTGCTAGTATTTCAAGTTGTGACTTGTTTGAACAAGATAATTTGGCAGATATTGATATGAATATGTACTAAAATGAGCTTCCTGTGTGTGAAACTACTCATTGGGAGACCAATAAGGCCATTGCAAAGGGGTTAATTTTGTGATAGAAGGTCTCTAACTTGTAACTTATCATACAATGACCTTTGCTTAGTGTTCTTCCTTAACGTTGCAAGCTATGTAAATTCATAATTTGCAGCGACTCAAATGCATAGCACAATGTGCAATATAAATTGCTTTTGCTTGACGAGTAGTTTATTAGTGACAACCAGGGATAATACTCTCCCTCATTGTGCAATTTTAGTACTTGATGATGTGTTTACCTTGTAGATCACAAGGATTGGAAATTTGTGTTTGTTTCTTTTAGTGCTGAGATTCTCCACTTTTGACAACAATACCCTAATGATGGTAAATTGATATCCTCAACATCATCATAGAGCTATTAACACTACTATGATAATGCTGGGTTTTAATCCTTGACCTATTAAACGTTTTGGTTGTTTGAACACAATTTCAAATAAACACATGGCAAAATAAATAGAATTCAGATATAAAAAGTCATTTTCTAATAATCAATTTGCTTAATCGGGTGCTCGACATGCTTATCGTGTCTTTCGTTTCCTCCAACTTAGTTTCTTGTTGGAAAATGTATTTTCCAACATTAATATCTAAGAATAAGATACCTAATACAACATGAAAGAAACTGTCTTGGTCTTTTCATCTTATCTAAGTTTCAGTGGCTACCTCAAAGACATGAGCACTCAATGGTTATCTCAAAAACTTGGATGTTTGTTGAATATTCAATGGTTGTCTCAGAAACTTGGAGGTTTCTTTTTCTGTTCTGTGGCATTGATCAGAAAATGGATGATGTTTTCATTGAGGATAAGGCTTGTTACAACTAGAGTTGTGTATCTTAAATTTGATAATGCCTATCACTCCAATAAGGTTCAATATAACAACTGTTGCTCATTTTTGTGTTACTCTTAGATTAAATTTGTTGTGTGATAAATTTATCAAGTCAAGTTTTTTAATTATTAATGGGTTTTGTCATGGTATAGTATATTTAATGGTTTCATTACTCTCTTGAAGGATTTATTTATTTTATTTATTTCAGGATAAAAGGTGGATATTTTTTATTATTTCTCATTAACTCTCAATAATTTTTTTTTCTTGAGGTTTTTTATTACAAGTGATATTATAGCACGCTTATGCACTATTGGTCAACTAAATCCTGATGATTCATTATCAGATGGAAATTCTTGGTTTGGTGTAACCCTATTATTCAAGCATACATGTTGTAGTATCCCATGAAGTTATTTGTATCAATCATAGAAAGGATGTAGAATCAAGTTTTGGAATGATCCAATTAGATAGGTATGAGAGTGTTAGGTGTATTGGTATGATAGGTTAATGTTATGAAAAATTTTAAACCTTTGATTAGTGGGAATAGATATGAGCCACTGAAAAATCAATAGAGATGAACCAACAAAATCTCAAGCATTGATATATTATGAAGAAAGTTGATACATAAATTTTTAGAAGAGAATATACACACGATTTTGCGAACCCTATTTAAAGACATAATACAAGAGAACTAGAAAGAGAAAGGTGACAATAAAAGCATTTGTAAGTGTTGGTGAAAGAAGTAATGGGCTTGTTGAAATCATTCCCACGGAGGTATAACAACATAAAAACTAAAAATTAAAATGGATTTGAAATTTTTTAATTGCAAATAAATGGGCATACAAGTATAAGGCATACTTACCAATGGTAATACCCCAATTCAAGTTTAAATGAGGGGATACAAGTTAAACTTGAAGGGACCATAATGCCATTTTGGTATGCTAATTTATGGGTTTACTATTGGTTTTTTATGGACCCAACGGTTTTGTAACCATTTTTTTTACCCATGGTATTTTATTTAGTATACTCTATTTAATGACATGCCTCTTCAAAATAAATTGTGTTGTTTTGTTTCTATGTGTTTCATTATTAACTATTTTCTTAGAACCTTATTTCTAACATTAACCACTCCTATGTGTTAGGTTAAACATGACTGTGTCAGAGAGTTAAAGTTGTCAGGTCAACAAAGATTACTTCTAGTGTACAGTCTTGAGGATACTCCATTGGGACGCACTTAGAGGTGTGGTGAAACTTCATTTGGTCAACTTCTCAAGGTTTGAAGGGACAAATGGATTTATTAGTTGGTTTTAATGGATTTGGGTTTTTTAGGATAAATCATTTATCATGCAACTATAGCTTGAACTTCCCTACTCATTATGATCGATGTCCCTAGCTTTATGACACAAAGAATGCTTGAGATCATAATATCTCATGGATCACTTTAGTGGTTGTAGTAGAATTCAAGTAATGCTAAGCATATCTTCCTCATCCTTTGCTACAAGTATATATGACAAATCATTAACCATTGTATTTAGCTAGCACGCAGAATCAAAAGGTCAAACCAATATTCATATGATTTGTTCATATGGTTTCCTAGAGTATCCCAATTTTAAACTCCCATACCATGATAAGGTTCACACATCACCATTGAAAATTGATGCATATAGCTTATGCACATGTTTTTTGGCATTATTGTCATTGATGGCAAAGGAAAATGAGCAATAGGAAGTAGCAATGCAAGTAGCAACAACAATGCAAGGAGGAACAACAAGGCAAAGAGCAACAACAATGCAAGGAGCAACAACAATGCAAGAAGCAACAAGACAAGGAGGAGAAGCAAAGAAAAAAAGGCAAGAGATTTCTTAATGAAGAATTTGTTGAGATGTAAAATTGTTGATTGAGCCTAACTCTTGTGATGCAAAGGAAAAACTCAAAGACAAAGGCAAAGATTTTTGTCATGCTTTAATGAGAAAGATATTGGTATTTGATGTTGGTATTAGGTTGATTCATTTAATGATTACATGTGGCTAAAATGAATATTGGATGACTTATTTATTTTTTGTTCTAATATCCAAGATATGAAGAGTTTGGAAACGAATTAGTGGAAGGAAAAGAGTCAAGCTTATTCACTTCATATTCCTATGTGGGACACAGACAATTAGAAAAATATCTCTATAAAATATGTGATTTTGGAAGGCATAAGCGATGTTAGAGAACTGATGAATGTGGGGGAGTTGATTGAACTATTATGCATTAGTTACCTAGCACTTATCAAGCTGATGTGAAGTAGATTTGAAGGGAAGAAGATGCAGAATTGAAGATGGAGATATGTAAAGTTTATGACTAGGTAAACTAGTACATTTTTATTTCATGTTTTCATAAGGGGACGATATTCTGCTTTCAATTTGAAGCTTGACAAATATCTAGTTGGAGTTGGTTGAGGTAGGAGCCTCCTATGGGTTGTAGCCTATAGAAAACATATGGGAATTGGAGCTTCCTTGCATGTTGCAACTTGCAAAAAATGGAGGTAGCAACCTTCTGTAGGTTGGGGCCTACAGAAAATCAGATGTAATAAGGAGTAGGAGCTTGCCTTTGCATCAAAATAATAATAAAACCATGTTTTTCTCCCTTTATGGGGTTCCACATATATGTAGAGTCAATGTGTGTTGTTATTATGTGTTCATGTATCTGGTTTGGTTTACTTATCACTTGCTGATCACATATTGATATGTTGGTTATTATTTGTTAAGTTTCTCATGTCATGTATCATTTAATGATATTAATGAAAATAAAATTAATGTCCATGTATATACTAAACTAATTCACCTCCACTCTTAGTTTAGTGAAGTTTTCAACAATTGGTGTTAGAGCACGTTCCTTTTGTATACGTCTAAGAACTTGAAGGCAAATATGGTTGAGGCATGGACTGTTAAAGTGTCCCTGTGTTGAGTGTAACAAAATTTCATGAGTGGAGAGCTAAGTTGAAAACTGAATTGATAGCTTATGGACCTAATGTATGGAAGCTTGTATAGGAAGGTTATTGTAAAAAATATCTCTCTATGCAAGAAAAACAATGGAATTCTAAGGCACAATTTGTCATATATAACAATCTTCATAATGAGGATCTTGATACAACAATAAATTTAACATCAACAAAATAAATCTAGGATAGATTGCAACTCATGTATGAAGATGCAAGCAATAACAATGTAGAGAAAGGAAAGAGAAAGAGGAAGAAGGAAAAAACCTGACAAAGGGAAAGTGTTCAGTTAAATGAAACCTGTACCTATGCGAATGTATCTAACTCTCTTGAAGAAGAAAAATGAAAATTAAGTGAGGCTTGAGTTATCATTGGCTAGTATAGAAAGATTCAAGAATGAAAACAAAGATTTGAAGAAACTGGTGTAGATATGTGATGAGAAAGAGCATGAGTACAAGGAGGAAACTGTTAACCTAAAGGCTCAACTTAAATAAGCAAGGAGACTAGAGGAGGTGATGAGTAGTAAATTCGAGGAGAGAGACCTACAGTGTGAAGGATTAGAAGTCGAGGTTAATTCAATTAAAAGTAAGTTAGAAGAAAAGAATAGGTTGTGTAAGCAACTAGAAGAGGATCTTTCCTCCATGAAAGGAAACCACTAAATATCATAATGAAGCAGTCCTAAAAGGACCTACATAAGAAGAGTCTAACAACAAACTGTTTTGTAAAGAAAACAAAAATAACCAACAATATCAAAAGCCAATGAATGAGATGAAAAAGAAGTTCACTAAAAGAAGATCATTCTCTCTTGAAAATGAGTTGAATAAGTTCAGAAGGTCTCAAAGGAGATTCTTTGATCTAAGGAAAAACGTCACATGTTTTTATTGCCATAAACATGGACACATAGTAGCAGAATGTAACAACATGAATTTCAAGATTGTTTAACAAAACACACAACAAACAAGAAGGTTCTATCCAACAAGAAAAAAACGAACACCAACAATCAGGTACATAAAATCTTTCTATGGTTATTGTTATATGTGTCATGAATTTGGACTTAAAGCAGTTGAAAGCAAAAACTATGTAAATAAAAATATAAATGACTCAAGAAAACAAACATCATTTGTTCCTTTTTGCAACCATATAAGGTTCTATATATGTAGAAATTCTTGACACAAAGCCAAAGACTGCAAGCTACACTATACCTTAAATAACTCTAGACAAACGATGGACATTGCAAGAAATTCAAATAGTGAGACAAAAGAAAATGTAGACACAAAAAGGAAACTAATGAAGGTATGGAAAGGAAGAATAAAGAACAACTAGTGACTTAATTTGGTGTTAGGTAGAGTTACTCAAGAAAGAAAAGAAGAATAGGTCAATGTTGAACCAGTATCACCTAAAGGGAAGAGAAACTCCATTATTTACAATAAATCTTTAAATATGTAGGTGTGAAATACATATATATTGTGGAAAATATATGGAATAAAATATTGGATAATAAAGGACGATTTAGTGGATTCCATTTCCACTATGTTATATCCAACTTGCAGGAAAAGAAATAGAAAATGACCTACTGCAAAGTTATGTTGAATGTATTGGAAAGAAGAAAGTTACAAAATGGAATGTGTGTTATATGGAATTTGTATCTACAGATAAACACATCTTCCCTAAGTGGGTAGCTACACTTAGAACAATAGAAAGAAAGTAGTTGAACCTTTTCCTATAGTAGATAGATGATATGAAGGAACTTACTTGTGATCTTTCGCTTCCTTGATCTCCTTTGAATTGCTCCCGTCGCTCCCACTCGAATTGAGTCTGCTCAATTGGTACCTGTCAACAAAAACAAAAGACAACAATGATCAAAGTATACAATCTATCTACTATAAATAAATGGAATCAACAACATTGAAACATATTTGCATCATAGATATGAACAAGAATATGGGAAAAGGAACAAACAACTTTATTGATGTAGACGGAAGAGTTACACCCAAAGGAGTTCGATCCCGTGTTACTCATCCAGCTTCAGTCCAAACCCACATCACAACAAAAGGACATCAGTCCGGCGGGATAACATTACTTGACATGAACTCAAATCTCAAACCAATAGTATTTCTCTAAAATCTTCAAACTCTAACCTCCTGATCACTATGATGAGTGGTCAGTTTATAGGGAAGTGTAGGTGGTTATATCATAAATTGGGCATTGAATGGCTTTCCAAAATTGGAGTTAGTTTCCATGGAGAAAGGGATGAAAGGATAGAAGGATAATTGATCCATAGCCTATCCAAAGTCAACCTCATAGGATGAGATAAGAGTTGGGCATCCGTCTAGAATGCTCTAGAATTAGATAATATTCCCAGAATCTAATGTGAATTTTGCTCATTCTCGCCCAATGCAAGTCAAAGAGGGCCTAATTGCACTGCAGTGCAGGTCTGAATTCTGTAGCACTGCTACCCTTGACCAAGGCTGCGCTGGTGTCCCAAGGAGGCATTTCAGTAGGGTTTCAAGCTAGAAAATTATCATGGATGGAAGCATTCAATTTGATGACTTGTCTAGGGCATGTAACAATTGAATTAGGGTTTGATGAGCCCTAATTGTACTAATCTGATCATCGAGAATGATGTGCCAAAATAGACCTATAACAATGTGTCACCTCTTTGATAACCTAAAGTTGTAAGAGATATGTGAAGAAATCTAAATAAAAGATGAAAGATAACAAGAAAATAGAAAAAAAAGGGACATCTCTAACATTGATTCATCTCAACAATTGAATAATTGTGTACATGCCAAATGCTACAAATAAAAATGGAGAAACGAGACAAAACCCTAAAACTTAAAAAATTCAAATCCATCTTGAGTACATCAATCTCAAACACATACCAATAGACTCTGAATGGCCTTGATTGCAATTGTGGATACAAATATCTGAAAACAAGACATTCTCATCATCTGATTACAATATAAAAATTGTGAGTCAAAGAGAACCAAAGATCATGAAAAGTAGATGTATAAAGCACGAGAGCCCCATACAAGTCATTTTTTAATAATGGGAAGGAGCTAAATTGAGACTCGACAATGTTATTAAAAAAGAATGAAGTAGAAACTTCAATTTCAATGAGAGTAATAAGAGATGATTTAATTGAAGTCCACTCCAAGAATATGAAACCGTGCTACCTATGTGATGAGTGACATAAGTTATTTGCACATGACAAATAAATATATGCGTCATATTTGGATGCACTCCATTTCAAAGAAAAGGGATATTTGAAGCATAATCTTAGAACTCATCCCTATATCAATGATGGCTACCAAATGAAATAGCTACTCGAAACAAAATAATAGGTATACGATGGAGAACCACTAAGCTTTAACAATTGCTGGAATCTCAAGCCAATAATATAAAAAGGAAGTTGCAAGAAAAGAAAGGGATCTATGCAATCTAAATGATCGAAGAGCCATTCGCACATACATAATTTGTGGAGTTACAAGCCGGGCTTGTGTGAACTTGTGGTAGTGGTAATATGGTCTAACTCAAAACGGTCCAATTTCTTTTCTCTATGGATACTAGCGCCAAGCAATGGGAAATGGATAATGAAAATAAATGTTAGTGTAACTGAATCTTCAACATAACAGTTACATACTTAGTGGATTTGGAAAAACAATTAAATATTGTTGTAGAAGTATGACATAGACACAGAAGGTATTCTGAGCGAACAAATATGGCAGCGCTATAATATTAGCAACGTTATAATGGTCTTGTGGGTCAAAATGATTGTTATGGTACTATTTTTTTTGGCAAACATTTATAGTATGTGTTACATTCAAATCAATTACTCAGCATATGTTACAGAGGGATATAATGACAATTCCATGCATAGTATTATAGTTAGTGGATTGGAGTACCATTAAATAATTGTGTGAAGTAGAATATATGTGTGCAGAGGAATAATTATATGAAGCATTGATATATTCCATGGAAACATTTTTATTGGAGAATTTGTATTTGATTCCCTAAGCATTAATTTCCTTGCAGCAACATTAGTGATTATTATGGAATTATTATTATTATCAAACGTTACATTGACATTATCAAGCGTTCATTGGTATTATTATTATCACTACACATAGAAACATTGTTAAAATAAACTCTTACATCACTCTCCTTCAAGCGTTCCAAATCCTTTCCATCTATGTCAATTATAATATGGATCTATATCAAGGAGTCGAATTAGGGTGTTGAGGCATAACTACCACTCAAATTTCTTATAATTGGGTAATAATCGAATTATACAGGAGCATAGATTTCAAATATGTTGTTTTAAAACTTACCTTGCATATTTTGATATGAACCATAAAGGCCAATGCCTCCAGCATAATCATTAGCTCAACATATTTCTTTGTAGCTCAACGTACTACATCGAGCATTTTTTTTACATTTGGAGAAGCGTCTAGAATCCATTTCTTGACTAAGTTACTCCTCCACGACCTTAGTTAATAATGACACCATTATTGGCTTGCTCCACGGCCACAGTTAATGGTGACAATGTTGATACACTTGAAGGAAATATTAATGCCTTGGCATGGAGCACGATTGGCATGGAGCAGCTCAAATATTAATGCGTGGTTGATATTGCATTGAAATAATGCGTGGAATAAATAATTCAAGTCGATTAATGTGTCGTGAATACGAGCCTTGAAATAAGTCGATATAGTGTTCAAGCCTTGAAATAATTGTGTTGGCTTAATGAGTGGATTAATGCATGGATTAATGCAGTGTGAAAACAATGAAGAATGCAAGGTGAAAAACACAATATATGGGTAAACTGAGGATATGGACGACCTCCTTATCAAATATAGACCACAGTTGGATATCATTTATGCATGGCTTGGTTCATATACAATGTGGTTTATATGTTATTTTTATTTATTCATACAAGGTGGATATTCATACAACCGTATATTATTTGTAGCCTCCACCAAGAGACAAATGGTATTATTTTATCCAACGTTATTTTTGCAGTAAAAGACAAATGTGAATTTTGAAGCCAGAAAAATCTATTATTTGAAGCCAAAAAACCTACCATTTGCTCAACCTCAACTTTTACTGCTCCAAACTATATTACTCTAGTATTGTGCTTCAACGTATAATCTTCAACCTATAATGCTCCAACAATTATTGTTTCAACCTATATGCTTCAATGATTATCGTTTCAAGGAATGTTATGGAACGTCGTGTCAAGAACCCTGAATACAGTGAATGGTACTTTTAATGAGAATGCTAGAATACTTGGTTGTTGTCCTTATGGTTTGTTGGCTCATTAATTTCAAATGGATTTTGGTGCACAATAATAATACATGTGGTGGTGATTATTAATTGACATCATGACTTCATACACTTGATTTGGGTTAGCATACAATGATATTCTACAGTGTTCATTCAAGGAGGTCTCAGTTGTCACTACAATTGGGTTCACAAAGGAATCTCTTCTTATTGTGCTTTCCTTACAAAGTGTTCCCTAAACAGTATTCTGGCAATATTTAACAGTGTTTTCACAACAACATTTTTCAATGTTTATGGAACAACATTCATTCAATCTGGAGCAGCCCTAATAAGCCATCTGGAGTGGTATTCATTCAATCATAGTATCAACATTTGTTTTTGCAAAACATGACATTATAGGTAGTAGAGCATTAATGCAATGATGAAAGATACACTAAGGACTCTTTTACAGGCTAAAAAACATATGTAAACCCCTTGCCATTGATGTTAAGGGGGGAGGTAATCAGAGGAAGGAAGTCAGTTCACAAAATGAAAGAGGGAGGACAAATTTGTTGCCATCAATGCCAAAGGGGGAGATTGTTGGCATTATTGTCATTGACGGAAAAGGACAATGTGACCGAGAAGCAACAATGCAAGTAGTAGCAACAAGGCAAGGAGCAAAAACAATGCAAGGAGCAACAACAATGTAAGGAGAAATAGTAATGCAAGAAGCAACAAGACAAGGAGGAGCAACAAAGAAAAGAAGGCAAGAAAGTTCTTAATGAAGAATTTGTTGAGATGTAAAATTGTTGATTGAGCTGAACTCTTGTGATGCAAAGGCAAGACTCCAAGGAAAAGGCAAAGATTGTTGTGATGCATTAATGAAAAAGAGTTTGATATTCGATGTTGGCATTAGGTTGATTCATTTAATGATTATATGTGGCTAAAATGAATATTGGATAAATTTATATTGTTTGTTCTAATATTAAAGATATGAAGAATTTGGAAATGAATGAGTGGAAGGTAAAGAGTCCAGCCTATTCACTTCATATTCCTATGTGGGATACAAACAACTAGAAAACTATCTTTATAAAATATGTGATTTTGGAAGGCATAAGTGATGTTAGTGAATGGATGAATATGGGGGAGCTGATTGAACTATTATGCATTAGTTACTTGGCACTTATGAAGTTGATGTGAAGCAGATTTGAAGGGAAGAAGATGTAGAAATAAAGATGGAGATATGTAAAGTTTATGACCAGGTAAACTGTTACATTGTTATTTCCTGTTTGCATAACGGGATGATAGTCTCCTTTCAAGTTGAATCTTGACAAATATCGAGTTGGAGATGGTTGAGGTAGGAGCCTCCTGTGGATTGTAGCCTACAAAAAACATATGGGAGTTGGAGCTTCCTTGCATGTTGCATATTGTAGAAAATGGAGGTAGAAACCTCCTATAGTTTGGGGCCTACATAAAATTAGATCTAATAAGGAGTAGGAGCTTGCCTTTGCATCACAACAATAATAAAACGTGGTTTTCTCCCTTTATGGGTTTCCATATATATATGGTGTCAATGTGTGTTGCTATTATGTGTTCATGTATCTATTTTGGTTTGCTTATTACTTGCTGATCACATATTCATATGCTCATTATTATTTGTTAAGTTGCTCATGTTATGTATCAGTTAATGATATTAATGAAAAGAAAATTATTGTCCATGTATATACTAAACTGATTCACTCCCCCTCTCAGTTTAGTCAAGTTTTCAACAATGGTCTCCATAAATGCTATGCAAAGAAATAAACATTTACCAACCACCAAAGCTTCACCACATAGGTCGTCCCAAGGGTAATGTTGATCTCATCCTCCTTATGCAACTCATAGTTTATTTAAAATAATCCCCACCAAACTTCACCATATTCACAATAAGTTTTAGAAAGCTAATATTCCTATTCCTGTAGACAACCTGTGTTTGTGTGGATAGATCCATACACTCTCATTTCCAAGTGATTTTTTTTTATCTATTATGTAGTAGCCACTCCCCAATAAGTCTTAAGAAAACTTCTAGCTAAGCTTAGTCCATTCATTTTATATATTCACTAATTGTTTCCATGGTGAACCTCTACACAACTCTATCATTTTTTTACTATGTTGCTATACTGCTCTAACCATCTATATCATCATTCCAATATTTCCATTCCATTGGGACTTTTAAGGGATCAATCTCACTGCATTTTTTCTAATAACTCCAAAATAAGAGCTAAATAAATAGGAGCTACACCATTATGATGTTGTACTAATGAGATGGAACTAGGATTTCTCCATGTTCATTATCTATCCATACTCACCTATCACCAAACAATAGGTAGAGTACATTGTGCAATCTAACACCCCTATACACAACAATACTTCAATAACTTACATGTTTCCAATCAATGGGAAAATAAACCCATCGATGACCTATTTCATAGCATGTCACTATCGCTCCTCATCGTTGGACTATTTATGAACATGTCAATTGGTTTCTTATGAACATTTCTTCGGTTTCAGAGCACTTTCATCACATCTCAAGCTAATCCAACACACTAGTGGGTCCACCCACCCTAGATTTAAACTAAGTGATGTAAATCTAACACATCATAACATATCTATGTGACATACACTAAGAAAAAACTATTAAAGTTAAAAAATTCTAATTAATCTAAATTGACTGTAATACCAATGGTTATATTTAAAAATTTGAAATAAATAATATAACAACAACCTATCAAGATATAGATTAATAAATCTATTATTGCCACTAGACCTTTCCAAACCAACCAAGTTAAAACTACTTGAATAAACCTTCACTAGACCTTTCCAAACCAACCAAGTTAAAACTACTTGAATAAACCTTCCTTAAATACTTTGCGCAACTTTAAAAATAACTTATTTAAAAGATTATATACTAAATTTAAAAACCCATGAAAAAGTGAAAACTTTCCCTTAGGTTAAAAACATGAAAGGGTAAAGAAAATAAGTTATTTATTTGGTTATATAATAAATTTAGAAACCCATGAAAAGATGAAAGGTAAAAACTTTCCTCTTATATGCCTGAATGTTAAAAACATGAAAGGCGAAAAGGCTACAAAAGGCGACGCTGAACAGACACAAGGGGAACACATGCGTGGAAAAGTCTGAATCCATTATTTGTTTGGAGTTGTTTCATTAGCCCATTGGTTGCTTCCAGCGGAGCCTTTTAGGTGGTAAGGAGACAATCCACATTTTTGTATATCGAGTGGTCGGCAGTGGTTCATGGTTGCAGCATACCTAAAAGATCCTCGATGCCAGCCAGATGAGCCTTATTATACCGATATAACCTAAATACGGTTTGATCCCACCAATCTATTACGTAATCATTCTTTCTTTCAAATACTAGTACATTCAACTAGGGTTGGAGTTCATGAGGAGGTGGGATTGACATCGAAAGGATAATAATTCTCACAGAGTCACAATGTACAGTTCCAGAAATCTCGTGTGCTCTGCTCGCTGCAATATGTAACTCGATCGAATCGGAGGGAGGGATGATGGCATACTGCAACAAGAGTAGAAGTCCAGTAGAGACGAGAAATGCCGGAGCCAAGAGTGGCAATTCCACGATCGAAAGAAAATGGAACCATGATCCATGGCTGAATGATGTGAAATCTATGCGTGGGAGATCTGTCGAGATGAGTGTTCTCAATGCTGAGAATCGCGAAGCGAAGGCTGCATATAGCAAGCACAGGGAATTTCATATGTCACCTGCTGCATCGTGCTCTTCTTATTGTACGAACAATTCGAGCTCTACTTCTTCCATCTCATCGTCCTGTTTATCTTCAGATGCCGAGTACTTCTACCGAAATAGTTCTTCCATTCCTACTGCTCAAACAAAACAAAATTCTCATCTCGTGGCCAGTACCGGGGAAAGAGCGTGCAAATGGGCTGCTGTTGGAGAATGCTTCCGAGATTCGCATGGAAAACCATCGGTTAGGGTTGGCGCTTTTCGATCTACAGAGAAGCCTTTCAACCCTACAGATCATCGTGCTAAGATTAGGTCAAAGTCCAAAACTGGTAAGGATTCCAAGAAGCTCAAGCAGCCAATCTCTCCAGCCAAAAAGCTCGCGAAGTTTCTAATTTCGCTCTTTATGGCTGGTGGTACCAAGAAGGCAAACGGTTCATCACCTCCTCCTGTAAGTGACTCCACTTTATATGATTCTTCTGGGAGAAAACCCTCCATTTATTCATATTATTCATGTTTGAGTAAAACATCCAAAGGGTACTCTAACAACAGGAGTGGGATGGATCAAAAGGCTGTCACATTCTGCCAAACAATTGCAAATGTGGATTGGGACTTTAGCCCATATGGGGAGAAGTGTCTCCACGGAACGGAAAATCCAGCCTCATATTCAAATCCATGTAAAGGTGCTTACGAGCTCCCACTGCTTGAGAAAGACAGGTATGCAGTCGCAGCGACAACAAAGGACATAATAGCGAAGCCTCAGAAAGAAAATGGCATTATGGAAGCTGTAACAAGTCTTGACAAACAATACAAAGAGGAGGAAAACGATGTCGCCAGCTGTTCAAGTTCTGACCTGTTTGAACTAAAGAATTTGGCAGATATCGATATGAATATGTACGAAAACGAGCTTCCTGTATATGAAACTACGCATTGGGAGACCAATAAGGCCATTGCAAATGGGTTAATTGTGTGACAGAAGATCTGTAACTTGTAACTTATGATACAGCGATCTTCGCTTATTGTGCTGCCTTAACGTTGCACGCTATGAAAATTCATAATTTGCAGCAACTCAAATGCATAGTACAATGTGCAATATAAATAGCTTGTGCTTGATGAGTAGTTTATTAGCGACATCCAAGGATGGACTCTGCCTCATTGTGCAAGTTCAGTAATTGATGCTGTGTTTACCTTGCAGATCACAAGGATTGGATTTTTGTGTTGATTTCTTTTATAGATGAGATTGTCCACTTGTGATAACAATACCCTAAAGCTGGTAAATTGAGATCCTCAACATCATCCTAGAGCTGTTAAAACAGGTATGATACTGTTGGGTTTGAATCCTCGACCCGTTAAACGTTTTGGTTGTCCCAGTTAAAACAATTTCATATAAACACATGTCAATATAAAGAGAATTCAGATATAAGTCATTTTCTAAACCGTGTCTTTCATTTCCTCCAGATTAGTTTCTCGTTGGAATATGTATTTTCCAACATTAATCTCTGAGCATAAGATACCTAATACAACATGAAAGAAAGTATCTTGCTTTTTTCCTCTTGTCTAAGTTTCAGTGGCTACCTCAAAGACATGAACATTGAATGGCTCTCTCAGAAAAGTGGATGTTTGTTGAAATTTCAATGGTTGTCTCAGAAACTTGGATGTTTGTGTTTCTGTTCTGTGGCATTGGTCAGAACATGAGTGATGTTTTGATTGAAGACGACGTTTCTTACAACTAGAGCTGGGCATCTTTAATTCGATAATGCCTATAATGCCTATAGCTCCAATAAGGTTCAATATAATTTCATTTTTGTGTCTACTGTATTTAGTGTTTTGATTCCTCTTTCGATGGATTTATTTAGTTTAGCATAAAATGTTGATATGTTTTATTAATTCTCATTATTAATCATTAATTGCTTTTTCTCGAGGGTTTTTCTTACCAGTGATATTGTAGCACCTTCATTCTCCTCGTGATTTATTGGCAAATAGAAATTCTTGGTTTGTTGTAAGCCTTATTATTTAAGAAAACATGTTTGTTTTATTCTTTGGAGTTATTCCTTTCAATCATAGAAAGGATGTAGGATCAAGTTTTGGAATGATACAATTAGATAGTATTGGTATGATAGCTTAATGTTCTGAAAAATGTTGAATTTTTTATTAATGGAAATAGAGATGAACCATCAAAACCTCAAGCACTGATTTACTATGAAGAAAGTTGAGCCATAAATTTTTAGAAGAGAATATACACATGATTTTGTGAAGCCTATGTAAAGACATAATACAAGAGAAATAGAAATAGGAAGGTGAGGATAGAAACATTTGTAAGTGTTGGTAAAAGAGGTAATGGGCTTGTTGAAACCATTCCCATAGAGATATAGCAAAACAAAATCCAAAAATTAAATTGGGTTTTAATATCTTAATTGGTTATAAATGGGCATACAACTATAAGACCTAATTAGGCGTTCTTACACATGGTATTAGCCCAATTTAGGTTTAAATGGGGGAATGTAAGTTGAACTTGAATGGATCATAGTGTCATTTTAATATGGTAATTTATGGGTTTATAATTGGTTGTTTATGAGCAGCCCAAGCTTTCTTTGATCATTTTTTTACCCATGTTATTTTATTTAGTATAGTGAGCTATTTATTGACAAACCTCTTCAAAATAAATTGTGATGTTTTGTTTCTAAGTGTTTCATTATTTTTCGTTATCAACTATTTTCTTAGAACTTTATTTCTAACATTCACCCCTCCTTTGTGTTAGGTTAAACATGACTGTAAGTTGTCATGTCAAGAAAGATTACATCTAGTGTAATTTCTTGAGGATACTCTATTGTGATGCACTTAGAGGTGTTGTGAAACTTCAGTTGATCAACTTATCAAGGTTTGGAAAGGACTAATGGATTTATTAGTGGTTTTTTTTGGATATGGGTTTTTTAGGATAAATCATTTATGTTGCAACTATAGCTTGAAATTCCCTAGTCATTATGATCCATGTCCCTACCTTTACGTCACAAAGAGTGCTTGAGATAATCATACCTCATGGATCACTTTACTGGTTGTAGTAGAATTCAAGCAATGCTAAGGATATGTTCCTTATCCTTGGTTGCAAGTAGATACGATAAATCATTAACCATTGTATTTAGCTAGAACACAAAATCAAAATCTCAAACCAATATTCATAGGATTTATTTGTATGGTTTCATAGAGTATCCCAATTTGAAAACCCCATACCATGATAAGGTTCACACATCACCACTAAAAATTGATACATATAACTTATGCACATGGTCTCCACAAATTCTATGAAAAGCACTAAAGTCTCACCAACCACCAAAGTCTCACCACATAGGCCATCCTACGTGTAATGTTAATGTCCTCCTCCTCATACAACTCATAGTTTATTTAAAATACTCCCCACAAAACTTCACCATCTTCACAATAAGATTTAGAAAGCTAATATTCATATTCATGTAAACATCTTATGTTTCTCTAGATATATCCATACACTCTCATTTCCAAGTGAATTTTTTTATCTATCATAGAGTAGCCACTCCCCAATAAGTCTCAAGACAACTTCTAGTTGAGCTTAGTTCATTATTTTTATATATTCACTAATTGTTTCCATGGTGAACCTCTACACAACTCCATCATTTTTTTACTATGTTGATATACCACTCTAACCATGTATAGCAGCATTCCCAACATTTCCATTCCATTGGAACTTTTAAGAGATTAATTTTATTGCATATGTTTCTAGTAACTCCAAAATTAGAGCTAAATAAATAGGAGGTGGATCATTATGGTGTTCTACCCATGCTCACATATCACCATACAGTAGGTAGAGTACATTGTGAAATCTAACAACCCTATACACAACAATACTTCCATAACTTACATGTTTCTGATCAATAAGAAGCTAAATCCATGGATGACTTATTTCATATTATGTAACTATATCTTCTCATGATTGGAGTATTTATGAGCATGTCAATTGTTTTCTTATGAACATGTCTTTGGTTTTATAGCATTTCCATCACATCTCAAGCTAATCCAACACACTAGTGGGTCCACCCACACCAAATTTGAACTAGACCATGTAAATCGAGGCACCTCATTACAGATCTATGTTAAATGAGCTAGAAAAGACTATTCATGTTGAAAACTTCTAGTTAACCTAAACCACAGGGTCTTCACTCAATGAACCTATGACATATCGCGTGTGTTCATGGCATACTAAATAATACCCCTAATTTGACTACATATTGCAAAATACCTCTAAAAATCACATTAATTAACCCCCTAACAATATGAACCCAATACACCTTCCCAATTTAAAAAACCCCTACTTTCACTAGATATTGTAGGTATCCATTTTTTATACCCCTTTACATTTTTTCATTAACTTTGAGCTCTATTTTTTATACCTATTAATATAAAAACCCTTTACCCCCAATATATCCCGCAATATATTATGTCACTTTTTTCCTTAATATATATCCTCCAATGCCCCAGTGAAGCCCCTATGACCTAAACTAGCTATAACATCAACTGTTATATTTAAAAAATTGAAGTAAATAATATAACAATAACATATCAACATGCAAATTTACATCAAACATCTGATAGATCTATTATTTCCTTGACTAAAATTTCCCAAACTGACCAAATGAATGCTCCCCACTCTTCCCAAACCGATCAAATGAATGTTCCCCACTCAGTTCTTGGTACATTATTATATATAATCCTAAATTTTTTTAAATCCTTCACTACATGTAATCCATGAGATCAATAATGCATATCAAAAATACCATGAACTATAAACCACCATCGTACACATAGTAATCCATGAGATCAATAATGCATATCAAAAATACCATGAACTATAAACTATCGTCGTACACATAGTAATTTAGGATTATTATATATAATCCTAAATTTTTTTAATCCTTCACTACATGTAATCCATGAGATAAATAATGCATATCAAAAATACCATGAACTATAAACTAAGATAATGATATCGGGTCTTTCTAATGAAATATTTATCCACTCATTCATGGCTCTCAGCATCATATCACTATCATGAAAGAATTCAACTTAACCCATGGTCTAATACAAAATATGAGGATAAAAAAATGTGAGAGAAATGATAACAACTATAACATAGCAATATGCAAATATAAATCACACCTAATTTATTCTAAAAATTTGAAAGAAAAACGAGATAATAGATGTATTAATTTGTTGATGAAACTTAAATATACTCAATATTTTTAAAGTTTTCATTACATGTAATCCATAAGTTCAATAACATGGGTCACCAATATCATGTACCTAAAAAATTATTGAATTAATAACTTTAACTCTTTTCATAAATTCAATTAACATTACATGTGAAATACACAATCTAAAACTAAAATTTGATATCCAATTAATATTACTATAAATAAGATAATATTTGGTTTTTATAGCAAATCTTAACCATCTTAAATTTGATATCCAATTAATATTACTGTAAATAAGATAATATTTGGCTTTTATCGCAAATCTTGATATCCAATTAATATTACTATAAATAAGATAATATTTGTTTTTTATCGCAAATCTTAACAATCTTAAATTTATTATCCAATTAATATCACTGTCAATAAGATAATATTTGGTTTTTATGGTAAATCTTAACCATCTTAAAGTTATTAAAATTATTATAAAATAGATGTTTTGATGTTTATAAAAATAAATGTATATCAACATTTAATTATATAATTGAACTAACATATTTTTTAATTAAATAATCAAAACTTTTGATAAACATTACCCCAATCCAAAATCTTACAAGATTAATCTTCTTATACGTCAAAATCTTTCCTTTAACCCACAAGGCCCAAATCGCCTTTTATAAACACTTTTTTCCTTCACTCCTTATTTGCCTTCTATTCATATTTCAAGTTACTTTAATGCCAGTACATTTATATTATTAATAGTGGTCATTTTTATACCACTACTATATCAATGGCTTGTGGCGGTGCGCTGGGAGGATAGAAATAATATTAAAATTAATTAAAATTATATATTTTAAAATTATATTATTATAAATAAATTAATATATGAGTTAATATTATATATTTAAAAAATATATAAGTAAGATTTTTTAACTATGTTTTATTTATCCTAATTTTTAGTATGAAATTCTTAATTTATAATAGACTTTATTACAATATTATAGGCAATACATGGCTTTCAACATAGGACATGCCTAAAAAAATATATTATAAAAATATTTTGATATATACTTGTGTTAATTTATTTTACAACATTTTTTATTATTTTTTAATTATTTTATAACATTTTTAATTAAATTAAAAGAAGTGTAACTATCCTTGAGATAAATATCAATCATTTATCTCTCTTGCTACTAAAAAATATTTTGTAAATATTTCATTGAAGTTAAATCTATGTCATCCACTTTTTAATTATGAATATATAAATTAAAATTTTGAAAACTCTATTCCAAAATATACACCTATAAACATAATTAAGTAAAAATAATAAATAAAAAGAATGTTCAAACAAAAAATGTTATGCATTGAAGAGGACCTATCACTAAATGGAATCATAAGATTTTGGAAGAAATAATCACAAGGAACACCAAGGGAAGAGTTCTTTGAAATTATTAGTTCATTGGTTGTCAAAGGTAAAGGTTTGGAAGATGCAACATTTATTTAGAAGAAAAATTGAACAGAAATGAATGGCATTCAATTGGATTGTGAATTTCAACATGATAAGCAACATCCCCAAAGGGACTCTATGGATCTCTTTTGTAACACCCCTAGAAATTTTCTTTTTAGACAGTGGCTATTTTTAGACATTGAACTATTATGGGATTTAATGGCAAGGGAGGTCATGATGAGACTTATGTCATAATGAAATTGTATTATTATTATTGAGTTAATAAAAAAATTTCTTGAAGATATACAGGAAGAGCACTAGAGTGTAGAAGACTTCTTGCCAACTTAGAAAAAGTTGTGGTGGTCAAATCCACGTGATGGACCTTCCCTAAAAAGTCTCCTAAAAATCCCTAGGAGAAGAATAAAATAAAATCGACATAATGGGAGAGAAAAGTTATGTTTATCACTTAGTTGGGGATAAATACTAAGTGGGGTGAAATAAAGAACCGTAGAAAAGAAAAGTGGGCTTTAGAGCAAAAAAAAGTATCATTTTTGGAAAACTAAAACAAAAAAGCCTAAGCAAAAGGGTTGGTAGACCTTAAAGCATGACATTGCTAAAATTTGTTGGGAAGAAAATCTATAAAATGAACCACCTAATAATCAAAGGGGGGTCTTATTTTTTATTTTGAAGAGCAAGAAGATCTGAGCTCAGGGGAGGCTAGCAGTGGTCGTTCATTGTTGGGTGGAATGTGCTTACTTCCTGTATATTTCCAAGTAACAATGACAGTTAGCTGAAAAGTCAGTAAGAAAAAAATGTTTATGTTTTTTGGTTATTTTGAGGTTGTTTAATGATATCTATATATATTATATATATATATATATATAATATTAAAATAATATGATGGAACAAAAATAATATTGCATGTCTATACATAGAGGTATATGTTGCAACTACTGTATAATTTAACTAATTTCTATAAATTGTGACTAACTGGGTATTATTACTCTATGCATCTATTTAGGAGGTAGTTGGTAATTTCCACTACTATGAATTGCAATGTTTAAACTATACCCGCAAATAGAGTAGGGAATGAGATCTAGTGATACCTGCATAACAGATTAGAGTAGGGAATGAGGTCTAATGATAGTTGCATAACGAAGTAAAAGTTGTGCTAGAATCGTCAACTTGTAATCTTGAGCTATACAGAATATAGATAACAAAGGAACAAATATAATAGAGGAGTTGGGTGGGCCTAATGGTTAAGAGCATGTGTTTCCTCCTAAGAGGTCACAGGTTCAAAACCAGAGGGGGGTAGAGTATGTATGCCTTCGTAGACTTAGCAGTCAAATTGCTGCGCGGAGGTGGGTCCCTTGTCCCACAAACAAGGGGGTCTCATACACCAATTTGGTGTCTGGCTTGGCTGTGACCTTAAAAATGGATATTATTATTATTATTATTATAAATTATACAAGATAATAATTATGATATTTCAACACAATCAATTTATCTCGCACTCGTGAAAACAAAATTAAATCTTAGAGATATTGCTAAACTTTTCATGTGTGCATACTGTTAAATTTTGTTTGTGGTTAAGGCCATGCCAACATGTAGACACGGATCTCACTCATTATAAATTTTTATAAAAACTATTTGAGGAAGCAAGTAGTATCAATATAGTACAGATGGATGGTTAATTGAGGGAGGAAAGTCAAGAAGTGAATGTTGATGCTTATTTTTGGAATTCACTTCTTTCGACGATAGAACTATATTAATATTATTAGATAATGTAATATAAATAATATTATATAATATATATATATATAATATATAATATATTATATATATTAATATAATATATATATAATATATATATATATATATATATAATAATATATATATAATTATATATTATAATATATATATTAATAATTATATAATCACAAATAGATAAAATAATTAAATATAATTTGGGTCCCTCCCCTTGGGCCTGGTCAAACCTAGTCGTTAGAGGTTCTTTAACCGTTAATCGGAAAATTTAACTGTTGGAATGGTCTGCTATCCCTATTTAACTCATTGCTCAGATTGGATCTTCAACTTGTCCTGACGATGAACCACACTGGTTGGTTCAAAACGCATCGACAAATGATTTTTTATGTGATTTTATTGAAATCATTCTCACAAACAAGATTATGGATCACAGAAGTCTGAATTCTTTGATAGAACTATATGTATAACATTTCCATTCATCTCTTCTTAATTCAATTTAGTACTATATTTACTCGGAAAATAAAATAATAGAATAAAAAGGAAAATGTTGAATATTGAACTGAATCCATAGGAGTGGGTAGAGGGTTTGCCGAAAATTTTTAATTTCACAACAACAAGATATAAGGTGTAAAAGAATGGTATTCTATTATATGAGTGTTTTATGGTGCTTATTAAACCCAAATAAGACAAAATCACTCCTACACTCTGAAAGAAACCACAATTTCGAGAAAATGCAGTTGAGTTAGGCATACAATTAATTAACGTTTCCCAAAAGAGACTAGAAGTTGGGGGAGGATAAATTTACATGGGAATGGGTATTTATTTGGTAGGAGCCATTTCAGGGTCATATGGCTATACCTATGTCGATGCATGGGTTATAATTAGGGAAAAAAATGGCAACAAACCCACGCACGGTGACACATTTCACACAACTTAAGCTAACTATCAATATCCTCATGACTGACTAGAATAAATACCAATTTTGAGCAGGGACTTCTACAAAGCTTGCTACAGTAGTGCTACAGTAATGCTACAATGCTGCTACAGTGCTGCTACAGTAGTGCGCTTTGCTGAGTCTCTTCTCTCTTAGCCTTTCTGAGCCTCTTCTTCCTTGCTGTTATGAACTCAAAACTATTAGTAATCTTTCATGCACTCTGAGACCTTCAAAATGGAACTCCTAGCCTTCCATGGTCTTTGGCGTCCCTTCAGCTAGTTGATGTAGTGATGAAAGTTTATGCAAGAATTACTATCTCAGCAGCACAAATTAAAGCACACAGTACTCGAAAGAGGAAAATGAAAAAACACTCTTTATTGATCTCAAAATGGATTACAATAATAGCAAATCTGTTCAAACCAGAGTTTGACTATGTTCGCATTTACTAGACTTGAGTTGTCCAATGTTGAATGAGCTTTACTGCAGGCTACCTGGCGAATACATAGGATCTATCTGTGAACAAAGACTCAACACACACATATACCACACACATATATCTTGGCACTTTAATGTTTTGGCCACTTTAGGTTCTCACCAGTGGGTTACACTAATGCACAAGCTTCTTAGAACACCTAAAGAATTGAGTTCTTTACGTGATGCAAGTAGATCAGAAAGATTGTTCACAGTTGCAGAGTAGGAAAAGAGCTCAGACTCCAAAATAAAAGACTTACAAACTCACAATGACTAACAACCGATGCCTGAATGAGCCTAGACTCCTTGCATATATAGCAAAAGGAGGGGAAAACCATTCGATAGTCGGACCAACAAACTCAAGTATGAAGGAATCTGTCAGTACAAGATGTGGTTCAATATCCACCAAAAGTCGGAGAAGTGATCCGAGACTCGTGACTTATGGAATCAATCGTAAAATTTTGTACACTGTGGATTCCTTTTAACCAGTGAAGGCCCATGATAAAATTGGTCATGAATAGTCCTCATGACTAGACAATTGTACAATGTGGAGATTTATGGCATAAGCCCACGGGAACCAAAAGTACTGGGGCCACCAAGGGCCGATATTCCGGGATAAACCCTGGGATATAATATACAATCCCTGGCTTTAGTAAAGATCCTTCTTACAATCATAGGTTTATTAAGCACAAATTGGTGTTTTATCTTTGTCATTACCAACCATTCATCATGATGGCACATGAATTGTTGTAAGATATGATGGTTTGGGTAATTATACATGTGTCTTACATCTCTAAATGGTTCATAAAAACATTCCATGTTATTTTTGTGAAAACATTTATCACAATTTAAGCGGAAATAGGCCTCATAGCAGATTGGATCAATGGTTGTACGGTTAACACCATAGTCATCCCACTAATCCTCTAGCCATTTTGACTATTGTGATCTTTGTGCAGTTCTGATAGTTCCAAACTTAAGCTTAGTGTAATGTGTCTCATTTCTTCCATCTACATTAAGCAAATCCCACCATAGCTGCTTATACCTGCAAAATCAAACACTGTGTCAGGGAAAATAAGTTTAGGATCATTTTGGGGCCATAAGACTGGATTAGTAATTGGCCATTATGTATTCCAGGCTCTGTTTATGGTGAAGTATCTATGATATATTTTTCTTCTATCACCTCCTTCATTCCATATCATTGTTATATCTTTAAAGACATTTTTAGTACTTCTTCTGCTCTCTGTGCTCTGACCATACTATTTGAGTAAATCATGTCATGTATCCATTTATTGCCTTTTGGGAAGACTCTTATTTCCGGCACAAGATGAAGGAGATCAGTGTGTGGCTGTAGCTTAGCATCCAAGACTTTTGTGCTTCAGAGCTGCCATGTGGGTTTCCAATTTTTTCTGTATTTAGTCCAACTTTGATCTTCATTTATTGTTCTGAGGACTTCTTGGTTTTGAGTTGGATACGATTTAGTTACTATGACCATAATATGATCTTGTTCTTGGTGTTGGATATTTTTAAAGTGTTCCCTACTTAAAAAGTCAGGGAGACAATTTTCATTACCCTTTATATGTTCCACTTGAAAATCAAAATTTCCAAACAATGCTTGCCATCTTGTGAATTTAGCTTCCCCATGTTTTTTCGATATTTTTTTTCAATACTTTCTTTAATGCTGATGCTTTAGTCCTAAGGAGGAATGTTCTATTGCTAATATGAATTTCAAATATATCAATGCAATTCCATGCAGCTTTAACTTCTTTCTCAATGGTGGAATAATTCTTCTGAGTATGGTTCCATGCTCCTGAAGAAAATTGAAGAATTTTCTCTTTTGATCCTTTTCTTTGTTTCAAAATACCTCCCTAGCCAATATTGTTCGTGTCTGACTCCACGATTTTGAATGCAACATCATTTGATATGTATAAGATGGGGAGATCTTTTACCTTAGACTTGATATTTTGTACAACTCTGGTATGAGCTGAAGTCTGGGGTTTAGGATTCTTGCGTAGACGTTGGTTTATTAGAATTCTGTCCTTTGCACAATATTGATAGAAATTACTAACATAATTGAGGCAGCCAAGAAAATGTTGTAGCTGAGTCTTGTCAGTTTTTATATCTGGAAACTTGCTCGAAAATTCAAGAGCATGTTTCTGCAGTGAAATTTGGCCATTAAAATATTGTGGCCTAAAAATTAATGGAGGTTTGGAAAATCTCAATCTTCTTCTTACTTAGGACTAAACCATTTCTTTTGATGGTATTTACAAAGATCTGGATATGCCTGAAATGATCTTGCAATTTCTTGGAAAATATCGGAATTCCATCTATGTACACGATTAAACAATCAAAGAATGGCTTAAAAATGTTATCTGTCACCTTCTAAAATTTTGATGGAGCATGTTTGAGGCCAAATGGCATAACATTCCATTCATAGTGCCCTACTGGGATACTGAAGCTGGTCTTAAATTTATCTTTCTCCGAAATGGCGACTTGCCAAAAACTTGATTTCAGATCAAATTTTGAAAATACTTTGGCTCCTGCAATTCTACTGATCAGATCACCCTTGTGGGGGGTTGGATATGTATCATCTGATAGTACTACATTTAGAGGCTTGTAATTCATGACCAGTCTCGGGATTCCTCTAATTTGTTTTGATCTTTTATTGACATAAAACCCATTGCAGTTCCATGGACTGGTTGATTCTTTGATCAATTTTTTGTCTAGCAGGTTTTGGACTTCTCTCTAGCAGAGTTCTCTATATTCTTTATTCATTAGGATTTCCTTGCTTTTACAAGGTCTTCCTATGTATTCTGCATTGTATGGGAGCTCAACTGAATTTTTCTTCCTGTGCCAAAATGCATTTGGTTCTTTAGCGTAGCATTCATTTTCAATCTGGGCTTTTAGCTCTGAATGTTAGGCCCCTATACTACTAGTGTAATCCCTTATTGTTATTAGTACAACCACCTTATTATATTGTTGTACCCATGTAGTACCCATATTGTTACTATTGTGCCCCATAGAAGCCCACTATTGTTATTATTATGCCCTTCCATTATTATTGTTATGTAGGCTCTGATTATATTATGACCCCTTAGACTCCTATATATAGATAGGAGGTATTTTCATTCATATCATCCATGAATTGTTCATTTGCGTAGTGTAAAGGAGGTTTCGCCCTCAAAGAGGCTGAATTCTAAGGCGTTGATCTCTCTTTCCTATCTCTTTGTGAGCTTGTTTCATAACATTTGGTATCAGAGCTGTGGATTCTAGGGTTCTGTTGCTCCAAATAGGTCATCGTGGAATTTTCGCTATAAATGTTTTTCTGCGATGTTTCAGACGCTAAAAAAAAACCCATTTGGGTTGAAATCATTTTGAACCTCAGGTCTGAATTTTAGAGCTTTTCATGCTATATTTGTAGATATATGATCTGAGGAAGTTGGCCTTTTTGTAGACCCCGGAATTACATTCCAAACAAGTGACCTGAGGAAAATAGTCATAAATTTTGTTTTGAGCATCAGATTGAAATTTCATAAGAAGTTACAAAAAGAGGATGGAATGTAGTTTCCTATGTAAACACTGAAATCTTTTTCTGTACTGCTGGAGAAGTTAACTGCTTTGAGATGTTGAGAGTGGATTTCAAATCTTTTAAGTTTGATAACTTAGCTTCTGCTTTTTCCAGTTCTTTCATTCTTTGGACCATTTTAGACATTCTTGGGGTCGATATATATGGAAATTTTATCCTTTTGGATTGGCCACTGGAAGTAGGCAGAGTGATAAAATATCCACCTCTATTGTTCTTTGTCCTGTATGAACCATGAGGTTCTACAACAGCTAGAAAAATGTTTCCTAGGATGCAATTAACTGGGATGTCAACAATAGCAAATTTTAGTTTTATACAATGCCTATCAAAGCATATAGAAGCTTTGGGCACTTCATAATTCAACGTCTTATTGCCTAGACCAATAACTTCTCTTTTAGCTGCCATCCAAAATTTCGCTGGGATAACTTTATTATTGACTATATTCACATCTACTCCAGAATCAATAAGTGCAATCAAATTAAAAATTGCATTATGTATACAAATTTGTACTTGTACGTGGTGTTGTTGATACTTGACTGCGAGTATCCACATTTCTTGAAATCCAGAATCATTGTCTTTTATTCCTTCATAGATCTGGACATTTTATTTATAGTAATCTTCTGGATCATATTCTTCTTTTGGTTTGTTTCTTTATGCATCTTTACTTTTTCTAATCCTTGAACCTGAATTTTTAGCTGGGAAATTTCAAATTTGAGATTGTGTATTTCATGGCTTACTTCCCCCAAGGTATGTGGGCAGACTTTGTCCTATTGTCTTTGCCTTTGGAAAAATTTTGCATTCCTTGCATATGAGGCATCAATAAAAATTGGCTTCTTACCAGAATGTTTGATTTTATTTGAAATCTTCAGCTGATCCATGTAGGCTCCTGTGAGGCGGGTCTTCATTTCTCCATCCTCCATTTCACGAATCTGAGATAATATTTTTATTTAATCTTCCTCTGTTTGAGCCATAAGAACTTTTTATTTGGGTTTCTTATATGGTGCCTCTTCTTCTGAAGATGATTCTGTTAAATGAGATTCACTATCAGTAAGAATGTATTTTCAATTGTCTGAACCTGAGCAATTAGAGGCATTAGCATGAAGATTTATTTCTTCAAATTCTTCAGATGAATAGACAAGACTATTATTTGAATTTGAGAATTCATCAAATGAGTACAACAATTCTTGTTGTTGAATTTGGGGGCAATCACCAATTGTAACATTAGGACAATGTTCTCTCCTAAGAGATTTGGCCCCACATTTCATGCAAAAATATTGGGTCTCAGTCTTGACTTGTTTTAATTTTTTATTTTGTGGCTGAGATTTCTTGCCACGATTCTTTTTCGACTCTTCTCCTACAGGACAATTATTTATAGTGTGTCTTATTTGGCCACAGAGCCAACAAGTCAGTTTGTTCCACTTTTCTTGTTTATGACTGTGTAAGTGGATATCAGATGGTCTTTAATAGTGTGTTTTTGGGATATACATATAATATCCTTTTCTTTTATGTTGTGTACGAGGCCTAGATGGAGGCCTTTTCTTACTGAATCTATTATAAATTTTTTCGGTTGTGTGCAACTTTTCTTTCTTAGCTCTTCTTTTGATCTTCCTTTTCTTAACTAGTGGATCTTCTAGAAATAGGCCATATTTGTTGCAAAAATATTTATTGTCTGGAAATTTGGACAACGTTTCTAATGAATTATTTACCTTTGCACTAGTACAAAGGCCAACCAATGTTTTAGTAATCCAACTGTAAATCTGTCCCCATGTATAGGACTCAAATGGCATCTGGAACACTTCTTGCAATCGAAGATAGTCTACAAACTTTGATGGAAGTGTTGCCAAGTAAACTTGTTTCCACAAATTTTTTTTGGAGTCCTTTGTCTCATATATCCTCTGCATCCAGTCTCTATGGAAGTCTTCATATTGGGAGATCTTGTAACATTTGAGGTTCATTAGAACAAATTCATTTTTATCAGCTATATCAGCTTCTGAATCACACCAATCTTCAACAATCATGGAGGTTAGAGCTCCAATCATATTGTTTTGGATTGTCCCATCTGGATTGTGGATTATGTTACCTTGCTCATCTTTGAGCAACTGATATTCCATTTGCTTAATTAATGCAGGAGAAGATTCAGTTTCCCACCATCTCAGAAGTGTGCCTGTAAAGCACTGGATAATGGTCTTACAAGCATCTACCTCAGGTTTTCCTCTGAGACACATGAGTTTATACTCTGTGTACATCATATCTATTAATTCTCTAATTTGTCCTACACTAAGGTTGTCTATAGACCATTCTCTACGAGAATCAGCAAAGAATATGTGAGTTTCTGGAATTTTACCCTTGCCACGGATATCAGGCACAACATACCTGGTGTATTGACTTTCTAGTGGCTTATATATAGGTAAAACTTCTATATTCGCTTCTTCTTTAAATAAAGCTGAGAATGTGATATGCTCACCTTTTGGTGTTTCTACAACCTTATATGATTCTTCTTTGTCTATTTCCTCTTTTATTTCTTGGGATGCAGATTCTTGGGGAATAAGAATGGAAATCTGTCGATGGGTTTGATAGGGTCTTGTATTTGCACCGATCCTTTGTGCATAAATGTTGTTGGAATTGGTTTCTCTGTTTTGCCAATAAATAATCTATTTACTTTATTTACCAATTCTTTTAATTGACTTGATGTAGAATCAATGTGCTCTATCACTTTGTCTTCTACGTTCTCTAGAATGCGGAAAGAGTTATTTTTGCTGACAAAACTAACCTCCCTAGGAGTCAAAGACTCTCTAGTGACAAACAAGACAATTAAGAGAAATCCTTCTCTAAACATACATTATTCTATGAGAAACCAAGTGTTTTTCGATCCTACCTCAAGTCCAACGCTTGTTGTAGCAGTCTAGCCTCGTCGATCCAGATGAACTCCTCCTTCACTTTGAAACCTGCATACACTAACAATCAAACGATTACATAACACCTGAATATTCCATAAAACAAAGCATATTCAACATATAGACCAAGGAGTATATGAAACAATTCATTAACAACAAATCATTGAGAAGAATGGACTTATTTGTATTAAGGAAACAAACAAGAAACCATTACAACCTGAGCCTTGGTGTTGTGCAAGTTCCTCCCAGGGTCCAGCAAGAGTTTTCCTCTACTTTGATAAGCTCACCCACTTCCAAATGAAACAAGAAAGGATGGTAAGCTCTCCTCTCAAGCTTCTAAAAGGAAGTCCTAATTCCAGCAACATCTACCCTTTGGAATGTTCAGCTTTCAACCTCCCCTCCTTTAGCCCAATGCCTGTATTTATAGTGTTCTAGAGGAAGTTATTCAGGTCCAACATCAATGGGATACTCCCTCTTTTGGATGGGGTAGCTTCTCTCTTGGTGGGATAAGTTCCTCTTTCATAGGGATGCATGAACCATCTGGAGGCGCTCAATACACGTCAAACAATCTTCTAGAATGCTCTAGAAATGACCACAAGTAACCTTTTTAAGATGAAACTCACGCCTTTTGACCTTTACAGGAGTACGCACCCATCCCTTGACTTATAGAGAGTACAAGTATGCAGGTACAATGAGCTTGGGATGCGTACACGCAGGCAAGGTAGAGAGAACCTGCGTACCCAGAGATAAACATGTTTTTTAATGACTTTCTCTCTTTGTTGAAGTTTGACATGGAGAGCAGAGGTATAAGGCTTGACAAGGAGGATAATATGACTATTGATGGAGCCATATTAACTGCAAATAGTCATGGTGACAAATTTCAGTGTAACAGTAGCTATGCAAGCCACCAATATACTTCAACAAGGTTTCCTGGGTCTGTAAATCTACCCCAAACAAAATAGCTCTTCTCCTGAATTCTTGGGTGTAGTCTTGGACATTCTGACCCTTAAGTTGTCTGAAATTTTGCCAGTTCATAATGGCTTTTTGCATGTGAGCAAGAGGATAAAATTTTTTTTAATGGCTAACAGAAAGTCAGTCCATGTTAAGGTAACCTTACCAAATTTCTTGATCTCCTCTTTGGTCTTGGCCTCCCACCAGACCAATGCTTCTCCATCCATTCTCAAAGAAGCCAACTGAATCTTTGTGGCATCATCCCATTTCTTAGTCGAACAGCAACAACTTTGATAAGACAAAAAAAATGTGAATTAATCGTAGCTCCTTTTCCTATTGGTCCGGACATCCTCAAGTAAACTTCCAACTGCCTAATCCAGTTGTCAAGCTTTTCTGCATTCACTTCACCATTAAACATAGGTAATTCAAATTTTACATCCAGCTTCAAAAAAGGACATTTTCAAGAGGATCTATTTTTATGCACAAAAGAAGAAGACGAGGATGAAGAGGAAGGAGGTGACGATGGGGGTGGTGGATCACCATTACCTCCATGTCCTTTCTTAGAATGATCATCATCCTTCTTACCTCCTAAAGAACCCTCTCCTTCATGGGGATGTTTGGACCCTTCTCCAGCTAATTTCTCATTTCTTTCTTGGTACAATATCCTTACCATTTCAGTGAGGTCCAAGAAAGCCTTTCTGAAGACTCTTTCTTCTTCTCTTGGATCCGTGTCTGCAGGAATTTCTCCTTCCTGTTCAGACATTCTTGAAGCTTCTGCTGAGACTCTTGAGGGTGAAATTTAAGGCGAAGGTGATGGCTCTCTGGATTTCCTTGACTGAGGATTCTCCCGATCTCTAGTCAACTATCCTTCCCCTCTTTTAAGTTTCAACCTGGTAAGCATAAATACTTGCAAGACAGTTAGAAGATCTTTGCACAAAAACAATCAAAAGACAATACACCAGAGATTGACTGAAAGAGCATTTATCTACTTTGTAATTGTATAGCAAGAGCATTTTGAAGGCTTCCTGGCTCGTTTCAGGCTTTGTCTATAGCTTATTTGACTGCTTTTGATACATAGAAACAACAACATAGCTTTGATACCAACTTGATCTGAATTTGAAACTACTTGAAAAAGGTTTGCAAGGTATTCAATTCAGTAGTAAACATGTTTAAAAGATGCCCATGTCTTGCAGTAAAGAAACAAATCAAATTTTCAGTTGTTCATGATCCATCCAAGCATAGCATAATTATTTCCTTTTACTGTTTAACACATTAAAACGAATTTGTTCTGTAGGAATTTACAGAGTAAGTTCCTTAGACAGAACACCAAAAGGACACCGCTCACAAACAGATCACGGATCAATACACCAGTATTTTGACGTGGTTAAAACCCTCAGAGAGGGAAACAGTCCATGGCCTGTGCCAATGTGGCTACTAGAGGCAATTTATTAATAAAAGAATGAAAATTTACATAAGCTTCTCTCATGCACGGTGAACCTACAAATGACCCTCCATGCGCTTTAAATAGAATTCATGGACCAATCAGGTGTCAAGCCACGGATCAAGTGTCGGTAATACCAAGGAGAGAATGAACCGTCGGATCACTACTGTTGGAAATAATACTGAGAGGGGGGGTGAATCAGTATTATCAGATCAGATAAAACTTTTCAATTTCATACTCAGATTCATATACGCTACTTCACTGAAGTGAACCAGGGTATACACGCGACTGTGTCTAAAGCAAATAGCGTATACCCAGAGATCTTATAATTCAGTTAGCTTAATCTTCAGTGAATGCATCAGAACATTATAAGCATATTAACAGTAAACAGGTGCAGTATAACAGAACAGGACATCACACAAGAGCCACACACATGAACACCATGATATAAGGTGGAAACCCAATGTGGGTGAAAACCACCTGCTGCAATTCGTTTCTTTCTTCTTTAATGAGAAACTTCTTTTACAATATATTGGTGCAGTCCTTTACCAGTATGCAGGCTACAACCTGCAGAGGGCTACAACCCTCTCTCGTTTTCCAACTACTTCTGGAAGGGAGCTACAACCCCCTCAGCTCTTGTACTAGCTGATCCATTTACTAGTACGTAGGTGCTGACCCTACAATCTTCAGGGACCACGTTTCATCAATTTTCAGACTGGATCCAAGAGTATAAAACAACTATTACTGCAATACAATCATCAACTTAAACTTGCATCATAATTCATTAAACAACCCAATACTGAATCACTGAAACCCTGTCATTAAGAACACAGAACCCAAACCAGAGACCAGAACTCTGTAACAACCACCAGAATCAACAGTAACCTGAGATATCAAACTTTATCATGCATACGCTACTGCACTTTACTGAAACCGCGTGTATACGCACTTTCTCCAAAGGAAACCCGCGTACAGATCTAGAAATGATTACTTATGCCTCCGCTGTTAGATCCGACCCTTGCCATACTTCCCGAACAGACAACCAGCAATACCAGATCCTCTCACTTCGTCAGACACCCAATGCTCACTCTCTTCAACTATCTTGGCCTAATGATCATCTCCTTATATAGGTTTAGGCCTCTCTCAATACCATGGTCCAAAACCATAACAAACTAATACCATCAACCTCGAAACTAGGGATCAACACGTTCGTCGAGACACCATGGTCCAAAACCATAGGCACAACTTCCAAGGACTAACTGCGACGGACCAAAGGTACTTTTCACATGTACGCGCTTTTACTGAATCCAACCTGCGTGTATACACGGATTCTCCTTGATGAACCTGCGTATATCTCTTTCTTGTCCTGCTGTACCGAGATCTGTCCTCTGATTAAGTTGCCATCACCTGTACCAACCTCTGAGTGAGTTGCCATCAAGGACAACACTTGAAACATAATGCCAACATATGTGTACGTGGGCATTAAACTACCCTTGAGGTATATATATGCATGTGGGCATTAAAAAGTAACTTGAGAAAGTTGTGTTGTTCACAAAATCTAAACATGATCAATTGGCAGAGCTTGTAAATAAATGTTAAGGGATGTAATGGCTTTGACTGTGTCAGAAAATATCAGTGAATAAAAATGATGGCTAATTTGAACATGTTTGAACGTATAAGAAAATGATCTTTGCTTTTGAATACCGAATTATTCTGAGCTGATTTGTCTGGTTTAATAACGTGACCATATTCACATAGGTTTATTGTATAGAACATCTATAATCTATTAAGCCAATAAATTATTTATTGGGCAGGTATGCCATTGCATCACAGCCTTGTTGTTTTATCAAAATCGTTTTCACTCATGGGTTAAACAAATCACACATTTGCTTTTATGGTCTGGGGATAAATATTAAGCAACTTGTAAATTAGTTAACCATACCATCGTATTTACTATTGGCTATAATATTTGACTAGTAATTATACCTAGAGTGTGCAGTTTATATATAGAACACTTGATACATATCTTAACTTACAACCTTGAACACTTTACAATTTTGCAAAGTAAAAACGTCCTTGCTAGCTACTAGTTGAGTCAGGGCACAAATTTTGGAGGAAGTACTCTATTTTATTCCATTTTATGATATTTTTCAATCAAGCCATAAAATCCTGTTTGGCACTAGGACTTCTATTGTTGATTTCACACAGTTTAAATCAAAAACAATGAACTACATTATATTTAGATGTTAGCATTCTCAATAATTGATTAAGATTGAAAACTTTCTTTCAATCTTGCCCTTCAGACAAATCGGATGGAAGAAAAAAGCAATCATATTACCACAGGAATTTAAAGGGTTATGGTAAAATGGGATCGAGCTATATGAGCAAATCACAGTAACAAGTACCTAACAAAAATACTTTCAGGAAAATGTTTTTAGGGCTTAAAATGCATTAGGAGTAAAAGGGCTAGTTGGCCTCTTTTTCATGGTGGATACCTTCGAAGTAGTATTCCACATGGTAAGCACATTCTCTGGCCTCTCTACAATAAGATATACATTTTCTAAAAATCATTAGAATTTCATAAAATCTTCCTTTTCCTCCCATTAATCCCCACCCTAAATCCATTTCTATCTCGCTTCTCAAATCAAAACAATTTAAGACCTCCTCCAAAATATGAGTTTTTTCCCTTAGCATAATAATATAGTGTTGAGATGACACGCGAGAGTGATCTGAGAACTTCACATGCAATTCCTTGATGTAGCACCATATACTTTGCATTATATCACTCACTACGTTGTACTTTTCCTTATATCACTTACTGAGATGTAATAGACTAAGCCATGCCTATAATTCTAGCTAGACTTAATTTTATGATTTTGGGGCCTAAAAGTTCTTTTAAATCTAAGAACCGTTGTGTATATGGGATTGATGTTTTTCATGGTCACAACAATGTCTATGGGGCTACCATCTTCCCTCACAATGTTGGGCTTGGAGCTACCAGGCAAGTAGAGTATCAACTTCATTTTTTCTTCACATCATTTCCTTGCAACTAGAAAATGTCATGGCTAATGATTTAAACAAATGAGTAGGTTGAGTGGTCGGCTATATTTCATGAAAACCCTTTATCTCTGGACATTACTAGAGAGCCTGGGCCTATATCCGTAGGCATTATTTTTTCATCGTAAGTAGTATTATGATTTGGAAAGTGCCAAGGGCCACTCTGATTGCAATGAGAAAAATGTTAGGAGGAAATGATTTGAAAAGTAACTAGGGTTATTTGAATGATTATGGGAAAAATATGGAGTAACTGAATTGGGATAATAACAAAATTAGGGTGAAAATGTTGATGTTTAATATATCATGGGAACTCTGGCTTCTGATTATTGCCCTCAAAATCAAAATCTTCTAGAAAGTTTGGCTAACAATTTGAAGCAACATTTTATGGACACAGGGATCTTGATCTGGTTAAAAGAATTGGAGCTACCACAGCTCTGGAAGTTCGATCTACTGCCATTCAATACACATTTTCTCCATGTGTTGTTGAAAGACTCTGGCACGGATGTGCTCGATGGAAGTTCATTCAAAAATGAGAGTCAAGTTTTCACTGTTTAGAATGTCTTGTTTGATACGAGAAGGTTTGTAGGATATTTACAAAGGGGGTGTCATATGTAGCTGGACAGTAAGTTTCAGAATTTTTGTTTTATCCCTACTTAGAACATAAATTTCTTTGATCAATCAATGATTTAATTGTACCACAGTTTTCTATATAATTGTACATTAAGCTGCAAACCTTTTGCTTTATCCATGCTTAGAATATGAATTTCTTTGATCAATCAATTGCACCACATTTTCCTGAAATAGTTTCCTAACCATGTGATTTATTGATGTTTGTCAGGTCAAATATTGTACCGTGTGCTAAGCACTTTGTGGGCGATGGTGGAACAACGAGCGTATCGATGAGAATAACACTGTCAGCAATTATAAACAATTAGTAAACATCCACATGACCCCCTATTTCGATGCCATTGCCAAAGGAGTCTCCACCATTTTGGTTTCTTATTCCAGTTGGAATGGACAGAAGATGCACGCTAACCATTTTCTGATTTCTCATGTTCTAAAGAAGCAACTTAGCTAATAGAATTCCCAAATCTATTTTATATCGTATTGCATATTGTAGATTAGTAGATTGATCTGGAATTTAATTTTCATTACTGGTCAAAATCATGTACATACTTTTATGACAAATCAACTTTCCTGAGAAGCATCAGTTAGTTAAAAAAACAAATGGAAGCCATTATAATTCTCTGTATTTCAAATATTGGACTAAATCAGATTTGGGCTTCTTAATGTATTTGAATTCTATTTGCTGTGCTCCAAAAGATTTGTAGGCTCCAGGCTGTGATATATATCTAGTGCTTTAAGCAAAGACCGGTTTTCAGTATACCTGACCTCATTTCTCTGGTTTGAAGCGATGCAATTGGGAGTGGAGTCCCATTAATATTCTCTAATTGCACTTCAAAGCTAAACTCCTAATGAATTCTAAGTGCAGGCATTGAGGGTGTCTTCAGTATCATATATCACTGCGTGGTTCATTATATTATTTTCAAATGTTTGTCAGGATCCCCATTCAGTTTAATAACAATGAATGTAAACACATAATTTGGGAAATTTTAAGGTGTAAATTTCAGTATTAAATTAATTTTGTATTTTCTAAAATGATTTGACTAGGATAAAAATATTTTACATTAAAAATCTCCGAATATTTTTAAAAGCTATATAAAATCCTTAAAAATTCTAATTTTTTTAAAACTACATGATCACACATGTTATTATTAGTATTTTAAAAATTAATATTCATAAATTTGGAATTAACTTATATCTATGCTAATAGACTTGCCAGCTTGAAGCATTGGCTTCTTTGAAAGCTGAAATTCAAAGCCTTTCACACATTCATATGGTTCCTTAACCAAAAAACCAATTCCAAGTATTTGGCAATGTATCTACCATATACTTCTCATTTCGATGGCTTGTTAACATACTTGCTATTGGGGTGGAGAGCGGGGTATAGAAAATATAATTGGATCCTACTATAGGGGTGCAGGGTGGGTTATAGAAAATATGATTGGATCCTGATGTGGTTTTCCTATTTCATAACCATAGAAGGAAAAAACTATAAAGACACTTGTATCTGGTTGATGTATAGAAATTGCATCAGATACATGAATTTTCAGCACTGTGTGCATATATTTCCAGGGCAACGATAAAGGCACTCAGTACAAATCTGGCATATATTACTATTCAGCTGAGCAGGAAAAAGCTGCACGGGAATCAATGGAAAGGCACCAAAGGTCACTGCATAAAGAGATCGTGACAGAGATCCTGCCAGCGAAGAAGTTTTACAGAGCAGAAGAGTATCATCAACAATACCTGGAAAAGAGATCGGCTGGTGCCAAACAATCTGGGGCCAAAGGATGCAATGATCCAATTCGATGTTATGGTTGAATAGTGACTCGACCAAAATTAACTGGACTTCTTTCAAAATTAAAGTATTTGTATCTTTTTGTTTAGTTCAACTAGATATTACAACAGAGTGTTGTTACGGGAATAGGGAGTATTATGGTGGTGAAAATTTTGCGTTATGCCTCAACCATCCATCTTGGATAGTGTCATCCGATCTCAAGCTCTTAAAGATGATTTTGATTTCAAGCTGGTAAAGCTCAGGGCTCAAGTATAACTCTATACTTATCTTTATTTGTAATCCTGTTGTCAAAATAAGTTTAGCTTATCTCGTTAGCTATGTTGTTAAATGTCATTTGGATTTTAGTTGAAAGAAACAGAGGAAGAGATGAATTGTTTCTGTTCTCTGCGTATTTATTGATATAATTTGATTCTCTTCAAAAGAAACTTTATGAACAATGATAGTTAATAGTTCATAACTTTAGGACTATTATCTTCTCTCAGGAAATATGGTTTCTAAGAAAGAGTGCAAGGTACTTATATTCTACTCTTGTACAGAAAGAATTCCTATTAGACATTGGAAGACGGTTTGTGGGATATGGAGTTAGACTTACTTGTTTTACTATATGTTTCTGAACTTGATTAAATATGCCATTAGAAGACTATTTGTGGGATATGGAGTTGGACTGTTTTCATTTTTTGGATGCAAGAATTGATAGTACTTGGACAGGGACTTGTTACTCACAACCCATCTTGTTAAAATATCAATCCACAGTCCTAGCGTATTTTACCAAAAAGGGTAAAACATAAACAAAACATGGGACATGACTACATGGTGAATAGAACAAGAAATAGGACTCAAGGTTTATGGCTAATTATAAGCGTAAATCACCTCACTGACGTCGTACATTACCACTATAAAATTGAGTTTTGGAGATACAAAACCTACTTTACTAGAAATAGGAAACATAAATGTAACTAGAAACAAAAGAAAACTAGAATCATGACTATAGAATGTTGACAAATAAGCAACTTGAACCCACCCATCTCCATGAATATATCATGCACTTAAAAAATGGTGGTGTTGTAGAAGTGTAATCCCAACAGGGGAATGGAAATGATAATAGGAACAAGAACTGAATGGAAAAGAGGTATACTAGTCACGCCTCTACTGACATTGATCTGAACAATGTTGCATGTCATCAAATGGGTATGTAGTACAGGGTAGAGAAGTCCATCGGTCAGGGGTATACCTAATCTTCCATTCATTTCCCATCATAGTTTTAACAAAAATTTACTTGGGAATATCGACATCCAACCTAAACCGTTCTATTGAATGACATATGGCAAGCTATTAATTATTTCAAAAGTGAAAAACTCTACATAAGCCACCAATAAGGCATTGGTTCACTAGTGAGGTCAGCAGAGTTTAACCCAACCACCAGGCTTCACTATGATTGTTGTCCACGCCACCTAAATGGCATAACAGGAAAGCAACGGGCGATTTTGGTAGAAAAATTACCATCCAGACTTATCACCTAAACCAACGGAAGTCACTCTTGGGCAAGTTTCTTGCATTAATTCTTATAATTAAAAAATAAAAATAAAATGTAGTTACCTACCTCTTGAGTGGGTTTAGTATCCTCTGGAAACCTCTCCTCTGGCACAGAGCCTCGATCCTGCTTGTCTCAGCTCACATCCATTTCCTCGACATCTGATTTCATTGCTCTGGAATTCTCGGAACCCTGTGGTACAGGCAAATATGAGGCCTTTTTTGTGTCTCTGACCTTTATAGGGACGACTGGATCATCACAATCCACCTGTGGTAGAGAATCTAGATGTTGACCTCCTACAGTCTTGAGACATTTTATTTCCTTGTCTTAATCAATGCATTTTTGCTCTCTTTTCTGCTTAATTTCTTCGCTGATTTCAGGGTTGGAAAGACACCTGTCGTCTTCTCTGGCACATAACCCATACCTTCGGCTCCATCTTCCTCTGCGGAATGTTGTACATACAGCCTCTTTAGTGCCTCTTGCACTTGTCTAGAAGTATTTTAAAGTTGCAAAGAGTGATGGAAGATTGGGGATGGGCCATCGCACAGGAGTGTGGAGAACCTTGTGCAGAGCCCTTCGTAGAATGAAACCACCATGATTGGAGGCACCTAGAATCCAATTTCTTGTATTCAAGCAAATGTATCAAATCAAACCTCCGACAACATGGCCGCGACCTTCCTCTTTCTTCCTTGGAAAAACCCTGCAACGTGAGGGAAATGAATAAATTTTGATCTTTGAGAAACATAATGGGATGATATGGCGACCTTCCTCCCTAGAACACGAGGGAAATGAACAAATTTTGATGTTTGAAAAACCCTAGAAAGCGAGGGAAATGAACAAGTTTTGATATTTGAAAAGAAGAAATGCGGTGAAACCTTGAATGGAAATTAAATGAAATGGTTTTGTGTTTTTCAATTGGAATTAAATGAAATGTGTAAGTGTTTTCTTTGGCTTAATAGGGAGGTATTACTTATGGTAAAGAATTATTAATCATAGGATGGTGGATGCTTGTTTTTATGTAGGGAAAATTATTTGAGGGGATTTTGGTTGATTTTTCAATGTAATTATGTTACATTAAAGGTGAATTATGGTGACATAAAAATAAGTTGTGTGTGGTCAAAAAGTAGTGAAGTCGTAATGTTATACGATTAATGATTATTTCTAATAAAATGTTTGGTTTAGTAAGGCTAACTAATCTATGGAGATGCTCCAATATTAGATAAGAAATTGTAGATAGAACAGAAATCAAATGGAAATAAAGAATTTGTCTAGAGAAGATCATATGGAAGAATCCGAGAGGAATTTCCATGGCGGTCTAACCCTAGGGTTTTTTCTGGTGCGAAGATGGGTTTTCACCTGCACCTGGGAGAGATAACAACGTGAGGGAATGGTCACAACGCTAGAAAACAAGGGTCAGTACACCTGGTTTATATTTATCTGCGGCGGTTTGGCAACTTATGGTCTCGCGGGTTTTCTCGGTCAACTAGTAAGGGAATCAAATGGTGGAGGTGAATGTTTTGTTCAGTTGGGCCAATGTCTCTCGGAGGGTGTTGTGCACAGCATCACATGGGGATAGTATAACGGATTACATGTGAACATCATTTTGTATCGATGAGGAACTTGTGGATTATTCTTCTCATTCTATGGAGGCTTCCCAAATTTGGGTTGAGGGGCCACATCAACACCAAATTGGGGTTTCACTGGCGATACACCATGAACTGGAAGTCCAGGTCAACGCATTTACCTCAGAGATGGATGATGTGAAGGTTTCCCTAAATTCCCTACGGTTTTCCCACCCGGGCTCGATGGTTTTCCATATAACTGTTAAAAATCTTAGTAATAATCAAAGGCCAAACTATATGCTTCCATGAGATATGTGGCTGTTCCTGCTCATCCATATGTGCCAGCACACCATTAATGGAAGATTTTGGGATCTTGGGTTTGGAGCTTCAGCCCACCACCAGTTCCAGACATTTAGTATACCATCGCCAGCCCAAGTAAGTGATAAATTAAGAGTGTGTAACACCTGTGCCCAGACCTGTTGTGTTGTAGGGAAGGAGAGAAAGAGATGGTGATTTGATTCCTCCCCCTCACGAAATAATACACACCATGTAGGTCCTTGAAAGGATCGTTTTTTGAGATTAGTTCTAGTCGGGGCTTTGTCCATAATGATGGTCCACATCAAAAGAGAAGTACCTAACGGGCCTTTTAGCTTCCATATGTAGCTCCACTAGTTATCCAAAGAATCAAGTTTATGGCTAGCATGGATAATAGGATATCCATCGTTTGGAGTATAGATCCCCTTCTTTGCAAAACCCCAAAGCAGTTTGTCATCCTAATCCCTTAGTATCACATGGAATTCAATTAAAGCCACCGAATATCTCCTCCACTCCATATGCCACTGATCTGGTATATCTAGGGCCTCCACTGGTATATGTAGTGGTGTTGTATAGGTCCCTAATCTGTGTGATGTTTGCCACTTCATTATGATTTAGGAAGGCAATCAAGCCAGGAGGGAGATGGTGTGAGTTTCCACAACCAATCCATGGATCAGTCCCAATGCAGACAAACATGCCGTTGTCGATCCGCCAAGAAGACTCCTTCTTATGATGGGAAGGGTATTTATAACAACCCTCCAAATAACTAATATTCCTTTCTTGTTCCAAGTAGGTAATATTAGCCAGTCCATGATTGTGTGTGACCATATGTATTTATAGGTAACCACCTTTGACCAAAGGCTCTTGTGCTTCAGGAGAAGGCATCCTAATTTGGCTGCAAGTGCTTGAGCAAAGGCAGAGAGGTTCTTGAGGCCCCAAACTCCCCATTTTTTGGGAGTTGCAATTCTACTCCATTTAACCCACACATAGCATTTTCCCTCTTTGTGACCCTTCCATAAGAAGTGACAGAAAACTCATTGAATACTTTGTAATATACCTGGGGGATATAGTTCAGAGACATCCAGAAGACTAGTGTTGCTTCCAGAACCGATTTAATGAGCACTAGTCTACCTGCTTTGGGTAGCAGATGAAGGCTCCAAATATTTAATATTCTTTCCACCTTGGCAATCAACCAGGTCCAATCTGCAATTTTGTATCCATCTACTTTTACCCTGAAACCCAAGTACTTCAATCCATCCTCCATTGTCAGGTTTTGGAAGGGGAAGTTTTGGAGTACAAGAGAGATATAGTGGATTTGGACCCCACTTATTTCCATCCCTGTTGCGGCACAAAAAACATTCAGCACTTCAGAGAGAGTATTGTTGTCCTGAACACCTCCATCTAAGAAGATGAGCATGTCATCCACAAAGAGAAGATGTGTTAGAGTGCATTGCTCCATGATCTTGAGACTCTTGAGCCTCCTGGCTCTTTTTTCCGACGCAATTAGCCTGCTTAAGCCTTTCATCACAATAAGAAAAAGCAATGGGGAGAGAGGACACCCATGCCTGATTCCTTGCTCTGCCTGAAAGGAATCAAAGATTGATCCATTGATTAAGGTTCCAAAGGATACAAATGTAATGCAACACATTATCCATCTGATAAAACTAGTGGAAAGCTTAGGTGAGTAAGGATCATCCTTAAGAATAACCAGTTTACCCTGTCAAAGGCCTTTGAGAGGTCAATCTTGAGCATCACCCCTTTAAGCTTCTTCTATTTGATGGAGTGTAAGGCCTCTTGTGATGTGTCGATGGCCTCAAGGATTTGTCGATTGTGTAGGAAGGAAAACTGTTCTGAGGAGATGTTACCTGATATTATCAGCTTGATGCGGTTAGCAATGATCTTTGCAATAATTTTGTATAGGTAGTTACATAGGGATATAGGCCTGAAGTCATTGAAGGATAGCGGGGAGTCCATCTTGGGAATGAGGGCTATATAGGTGGAAGTTATAGGTTCATACTTTCTACCCGATGAAGGACATCCCTCGATCACATTGGGTAGATCCGTTCCAATAATGTCAAAGAATGTAAGATAGAATTCCACAGACCAACCATCTGACTCTGGACTTTTGTCCTTCTTAAACCACTTCAGGGTGCCCTCCAGTTCCCCCATAGTAATAGGTTTTATGAGATCCTCCACCAAGTTAGGTTCCACAAATCTGGAAAAATGCCCTGCAATGTGAATGATATCAGCTAGAGGTGTGCTTGGCGGGGCATTGAACAACTGCTTGAAGTGAGCGTTACCCAGCCATGCCAGTTGATTATAAGTTTTAGAAATTAGATCTTATTCCGTAGGAATTTTCTAGATAATATTGTTGGATTTCCTTCCATTTGCAAATTTATGGAAGAATTTTGTATTTCCATCGCCCGCTTGTAACCAAATTTCCCTGCTTCTGAGTCTCCAAGTTTCTTCCCGTTTCCAAGTTCACAAGGTGTAGTTTTGTTGTTATAGAGGTGTACCCTCTTCCCTGTTCATTCGTTAGAGTGGGTAGCTGATTTTCAATGACACTAAGGGTATGTTCCTCCTTGGCCTTTTTCCTTCTGGCCCAATCTATGGATAATCGCTTGAGTTTGATCAGGTTACTATAGAAACCCTCAGCCTTCCTCTGGACATTTGGTAAGGGATGGGCCTTCCAAAATTCCAAAACCAAACTGAGATATTCAGGGTCCTTTAACCACGTCGAATTAAACTTAAAAGGAGCCCTAGGTTTTTTAAAGGAGCTTGCCACTTCTAGATAAATAGGGGAATGATCCAATATTCCTCTAGTGCCCACCCACTGTCTGTAATTTGTGAGGGAAATAAGCAGATTTTCATGAATGAGATACCTGTCTAGTCTCCTCCCCAGAGCTGCATCTCCAGTCCTTCTGTTGTGCCAGGTTCGCAGCTTCTTGTTCATAGGGACATCAATAAGACCACGTTGCTCCAAGAGGATGCCGAGCTGATCCGAGACTGGATCTAGTTGCGAGTGGTGTCCCCAGAAGTCTTCATGTCCAATGGAGAAATTAAGATCTCCCCCTAGAATAGTGGATTGGTCTATGAGGGGATTCTCAAGGAGTTGCTGCCAGAAATCCAATATACTATGATTGGGTGCATAAATGTTCATAATACAGAGAATTCTGCCTAATTCAACTGAAAATATATCGATACCTGGGAAACCCTGACCTCCCTAAGCCAATGTAACCTTGATGGTTTGAGGGTTTATCCCAAGAGCTAGACCCTCAGATCTCTCAGCAACATCCAGGGATTGAAAGTGCCACCCTGGCATGATAGTTAGAAGGGTCTTAACAATCAGCTCAAAGCTACCTAGGGTTTCTTGAAGAAAAATAATGTCAGAAGGCTCACAGCTCAAGAGTTTCTTAAGGGATGATTTTTTAGAGGGAGAATCTAATCCCCTACAGTTGACGGAGAGCCTCTTCATGGGGGAACATTGCCAAGGGTGTTTGGTTCTCTAAGTACCCTTTCAATAGTGTTCTTTCTGCCCTGAGCTACATCATCCCCAACAATCTTAATGGCTTTGGACATCTTGGAAGGCCTCCCCCAGGTGGGTTTATGCTCAACATTAGAGGGTGTGATACCCAATCCAAGTGAGTAAAGGATTACTTGGTGGCGGGAACGGAGGTTGTAGGAATGTCAAACCGAAGCAGATGGGGAAATAGGACTCTGTTGGAGCCCCTGTCCAAGGATAGTTGCCCAAGGGGTGGTGGAAAAGATAGGCAATGGGTGATCAAGTGCACAGGTAATGGGAGAGGTAACCAAACAAGGTGAAGATGCAGATGATGCCAATGAGAAAAAAATATTGATTAAAATTCAGTGCAGAGGATAAGGGAGAAGAAACTATACCGGATGTAGGAGCAGCATTTGTAGTAGATTGGGATCTAGTCATAGGAGGGGAGATTGGCGACATTTGGGAAGCATTGGATGGTTGACCAGTGACCCCACCCACATCCTCTGGACTATCCGGACCTGTGGGCTGCTCATCCATAATCAGGTCTTTCGTCTGGCGATGTTTGGTTCCCTTTGTAGTAGCCAGAGTAGTAGGCATGAGCAGTGGGCATTCTTTGAAAAGATGTCCAACCTTATCGCATCGTCTACACTTGAATGGAACGCCTTCGTAATGGTGATTTTGTCAGTGAGAGAAATGCCTCCAATGTAGCGTAAAATTTTCCTCCAGGACTTTTCTAGTGTCCAAATGAACTAGGATGCAAGCCATAGTCATATTCCCTGACGTTTCATAGGACTGATCATGTTCCAAATAGGTACCTAGTGTGTTGCTTATGCGCTTAAAAACAACTGGAGTCTAGTATTGCATCGAAGGCCTGGTAATTGAACCCAAATCGGCCCAGCTCCCATCTGTTCCCTCTCAAGATCAAATAAGGGATCCCATATTTTCAGCAGAACGGGGGCTAATTCGATATGCCAGAATCTACAGAGTATCCAGTCTGTGTACTCTTCCTTGTGGAAACGAAGGGCAAACCATCCTCGCATAGGCACCCGAATGGTGGGTAATTCTTTGAGTAAAGAACCCCAAATCTCCGAGGTCCAGAGACGAAGTCTCTCCACAGTATAGTTCCGCCCTCGATTGAGAGGTCTTCGCCCAAGGATAGGTTGATGTCCATATCGACAGCTTTTAGGCACCTTCCTTTCTTTAGCTTTCTAGATCTGTGAGCCATCAGGTAGTCCCAAAGATATCCCCGTATGCCCTAGTTAACCATCTATGGGGTGGATGGGGTCGATTTAGGGTTTGGGACCGGGGAGATGAAGCATCTAGAATGGATAGGGGTGCTGGGAGATGGGCCACCAGGGTTAAGGGTACTACCAGATAGTGCAGGGATAGGGTACGTAGCAGTCCCAAGAGGGGGGATGCTAGAGGAGGAAGGGTTGTAGGGCGGGGTAGAGATGTGGGGTAGACGGGGCAGTGACACGTCGAAAGTGGGCAATGATTGTAGGTAGGCACCGAGGAGATTCAAGGTAGCCGGGGAAAGCGGTGGGCAGTCCACGCCAGAGACGTATTCGATGTTGATAGAGCTAGGAGCTGATAGAGGTTGTAGAGATCCGGCAAAGGGACCATAGCCCGACATGAGACCAAATGACCTCATGGGGATTGGGGTCCTCGGTATAGACCACCTCGTCTAGGTCCATTGCAACTAATAGGAAAACGGTCGATGGTGGTTATGGACTGCGAGGAAGGTGGGAGGACCACATGAATGGAAAATTCCAGAGAGCCCACGGGAAGGAGGTAAGGTTGGACATAGTTTGGCAAGCTGTGGAGGTTAACCCTGACCATCAAGTGCCTAGCAGCAGTGCCACATTAACTCCATTATCGCCGACCATCAGAGCTCCACTAGGGTTTCTTTTCCTCTTCATTTTTTGCCATCTTCAAAAAAATTATTTGTTTGTGTTCTTGTCTATATTTTTAGTTTGGAATAATTTATAAAGATATAACAGTCAGGTGGTTTCAGATTTTAGTTGTTTCATCAAGTATATTCCAGTATAATATTTTATTCCAGCTTTGTTTATGAGACAATATTTGCTCAGGAGCCTAACATGTCATATTTGGCCATGATATAACTGTTTCCTATTTTAGTATTACAGCGACTTGATCAATGGACATAGGGTGATTGTAAGAGATTAATTGTATACATGAGATATATTTTGGGTCTGTTTGGGTACACCAAACTTTATTTATAAGATATTCAATACATGTTCAAGTACACTAAACTTTGTGTATAAGATCTCCAATAAAGAGAGTTACTTTACTTCATTGTTACTCCAGAATGAAGTCTTTTCTCTTAACCTATCATTAACTAGGTCAGTATTTTAACATGTTATTTAATTTGTTTAAACCATCAGCAAATTGTTGTTGTAGTTGGTGCATTTTTAGTGGGAAGATACTGTTTTGTTTGAACGCTTTATTTAGTTTATTTTTTACACAAAAGTTCTTATGAACAACATTTCTATGGATGTCACGATTTTTTAAAAGTGAGGACTCATAAATAGTGAGCACCTTATTCACGTCCACCTACTCATTCTTTAAACTTTATATTGAATCACAATGCAGGAAATTCCAGGGATGCTCCTCACTTTAGTGGTCTGTTCTGATTACCTAAAGAATAGGGATCTTGGCAATGATACAAAATTGCTTGTTATGAGGGGCTGCAAGTATTTTTGGCATGCACTTTCAGGATATACCACTGGTTTGATTGTTGCTCTTGCTGCAGGAATCTTGACTCAATTACCACAGCCTACACTTCTGTATTTGGCATTGATTAGCATCATGCACTTTAAACTCGATAACTTGCAAGTTAAACATATATTTCTTTGGCATCTTCATTGTGCTCTGGTATTCTTCAGTTACAAACTAGAAAGTTTTCATGTCATTGTCTACTTTGAGAATATGAATGAACTTGCATAGATTCCCCTTGAGAATATCCTATTGGGAACCTGTTTTAATTTTTTCTTGTCAGTCCACTCACTTATTTCTTCCATTTTCTTTTTAGTATCCTTAGATGAAATGGCAATTTTTTAATTTTTGGAATGGGTTATAGTTGTTAGGAATTATTGAATAGTTCAGAGAATTCCTTCTTTCATGTATGAATGTAGTTGTTTACCTTTGGACACATTTTAATAGAAATTGTATTCTGTCTCCAATTAAGAGATTTTTGGAATTGCCTTGCACTATACTATAATCAGTATTTTGACCTTTAATCAAAATGAACGAGTACATCTTCCATAACTTTCCAGGGTTCTAACATTAGAAAATACTCTGACTGCATTTGATTTCATGTATAAAACGTATTCCCATTGGATGTTACATGGTATTTCTGATGCCTGCCTCTAGTATTGTTGTCGTTTGGAGTCATGAGTTTACACCAGATTCTTTGTTTAGAGACTTGAGGTGTTTGGATGTTTCTAATATTGTGTAATTGCAGTGATGAATGGACTGATAAGTTTGACCCAAGTAATGGTACACAACTTTTGTTTAAGGTCCATTTTGTCGATTTAACTTCATCCTATTCCCATTGAAAAATTAGAGCCTTCAAGGTCATGCACATTTGATCTACAAGACCAATAATACTGACAAATGGTCATTTCTCATTCAAAATTGAAAACACAGTGAAGGGAATTAGAAAGATGGAACCTGTTGTTTTATAGTGGTCCACTATAAGAAACGTCTTAGAGTCTGTTTATGAAATATAATGCCCAGAAATTGATACACAGACACAACACTTCATAACGGTGCTTGTATCACCTTCAAACCCTAAACCTCATAAGCTGAGTGGTCAGAGCAGCCAGATCTTGTTTATGACTAGGTTGAGAAAACCTCCTCTTACTAGTTTCAAGATCATTTTGACCTATATCATCGATCATTCCAGAGTGTACCTTTTCCAGGCCCCAAAATTGTCCCTCAGCATTGACTTCATGTGGATTTGCTAGAGGTTCGTTGTCTACATTTCCTTTAAAAACTCAAGTGCATGAATGATTGTCCACATGTTCATGAAGAAGAGAACATATTTGCATTTGATGTGGTCCAGAGAGAAATTTTTTATTTGGTCAAGTCTGTATTCTTCATCAATTATTTTCTTGACATCATTTTCATTCTTGGCACTGTAGTTGTATATGTCATCGAGGGTTTCATTACAGGTTTCATCAATCTTCTGGGCTGTCCAACTTTGTTATTGTAAACAATAGAGCCATCTAGAGGTGGAAATGGATCTGTTGACTGAAAGCTTCAATAATTGTGTGTTTATAACATACCCTTTGTTCGTCTACCAAGGAATATCCATCACATATGTCAATAACATTTTTTTCCAGATGAGTATTGACAGTAAAAGGAAGAGACTTCCCTATCCCATCAGGCTTGAGGAATAAATTCAGTTTGTAGGCATAAAAAATAGCAGGACTGTCGGATTCCATGATATAGGATCTTTGAGGATTGAACTATAATATTAATTGTTTCTTCACTCAGCTAATAATACTGTTCACATTATTACTTTGCTGGCTTTGAAAAACCTTTTGAGTTTATTGACCTCAAACTGTAGGAAATCATGATTACTTCCATTTATTTCTTACATGATCATGATTAACATCAAAGTGCAACGTAGGGGTTACATTACTCCTCAAACTCACAATGAAATGTTGAGGTGCCAAGTATATTACCATGAAAGTCTACAACTCCCTTAATTTCAGTGTCTATGAAAGTAGGATAGTGTGATTGAAATATATTTCTGTGACCTCAAAAGTGTTTTCAGGATTTAAATTATCAACAAGGGAAGCATGATCTTCATCATCCTTTTCATATGGTTGATCTTTTGGGGTAGAAACATGGTTTCTACCTGTCTAGAACTGCATATGGGTTGTATCATTGGTGGAAATATTAAAAAATTCTCCATTTCCTCTGTTTATCACTTTTTCATGTAGGAAATCATGACTGGCATCCTTACAATGGTGAATTTTTTTATCATGCTCCTTGTTGTCATCCAAATCATTCATAGAATATAGGATAGATACATCAACATGTAGCTGTTCTTTGATGAATATGGGGTTTAATGTGGGGCCACGTTGGTCACAAGTAGCCTGTCCATCAAGAACTAATCTTGTGAATTTGCAGGGTCTTTTCCAGTGATACTGTTATCATCTTCAAGAGAGGTGGGAGGTTCTTCTTCTTGTACGTCTACCACAAGGTCTTGAAAGGTATTTTCAGATCGCTGGAATCTAGGGCCCCAATGCTTGAGAAAGCCCTCAATTAAACTAGCAATAGAAGACATTCCCTTTGGACTACCGGATCTAACCCAAGACTTTTGTTTTTCCTCAAGATAGTATAGAATTAACCTCATGCATAACGTATATATATTATTTTGAGAAGAGTATATATATTATTTTTAATCCATGTCCTTGCCTTGCAGGACCTTCAGAGGGGTATATAGATTCTCCTGAATGGAAAACAGTTTCCTGTTTGCATGATTGTTTATCATCTAATTATCTGCAGAATATCATAGTGCAAGGATTGTTAGGGGATCTATATTCAAAAGAAGGCTTGAAGATAATATCCACTATCAAATCAACCAAGGGTAGGCTTAAAAGATGAAATTGAAAAACATTTTACTTCTTAATTCTCCCTACAAAAGAATTTTCAATTGCAAAGACTAAGCATAAAGAATATTGTGTGAATAGTCTTTGACCTTGGGTAAGCTAGCTGCTACCCTCTCAAACATGATCAATGATGATGGTAAGTCTTGGGATTAGACATATTCCAATGTGAATTCTATAATGCTACCTAGTACTTTGTCAATCCAAACATTTTGTATAGGTTTACAATGAATCCATCACAAGAGCAATCATTGAGAACCAATAATTTAAGTTATTGATGTTATGCATAAAAATTGTTGTTATATTCGATATTCTACCAACATGCCATGCAGATTTTGTTTCTCAATGTGTATTCATGTATTAATTCAATTGTTTTCAAACTATTTTATGTGATCAATGATATGTAGAGGCACTTTCATGGGTGCTTCATATCCTAAAAGGCTGAACTTGCATACACAGGAGTTTATATATAAAAGTGAAGATATGTCAGGAAATAAATTCTATCATGCTCTAATAGCTAACTAGGGTTTTTGTGAACAACCTTTTGAAAATATAGTCCAATGTTTCTTATGTGTATTTGTATTCCTGTAGCAGGATAGTTCCAAGTTCCAACAGGATTTGATTTAGACAACTTCCAAGAAAGCCATTAAGGTAATTTTTACATGTATTAACTACAACTACAGACTATTTTAGCACACTTTGTCTTGATGTTCTTTGTTTGTCACTAAGGATTAATGAGGATCACTGTTTCATTGATAGCTTTATGCACAAACATTAATGATTAAATAGGTTATTTTAATAATACCACAGTTGTGCATATTTGTTGTGATTACCCTTTTGTTCCCAAAATTGGTTAGGTCTCACCAAAATCATCCAACACCTTATTCATCTTTCCACTTTATTTTCCCCAGCAAACAATTCCCTATCTAATGCATAAGGCTTATGGTTGGTCACACCATCTTTAATGACGTGAATTTGTGTCATACATTATGACAATACTGTTTCTTGTGTCACTTTAGTATAGGTGACATATCTGTCAGAGGTTGACTACAACCAGGAAAAGCCATTTTGGGATCTTGTGATTTGATGTGAGCTATTATAGGAAAGGTCCTGAAAGGCTTGCCTTGGTTCTGTTGTTAAAATATTAGGTCATTAAAGTAATGGTCAAGTTTTGAAATTAGTGTACACGAAACAATTGTGTGTGATGTAATTTGAGGGTCTGTAAAATGGCAAGTCAATAAGAGGACAAACTTGGCTACATATGTGGTGATAGAGACATTATAGGAAGTGAAAGGTTATTGGGCAAATAAAGAGTCATAGGAATTGGAATGTTTAGTGTTAAAAGCTCTATTATGTGTTCATGTGCTTCCAAATCCATTTTCTTTTGCTCTGTCTTTGTAATAAAATTGTCAGTGTCTCATTTCATAGTATTTTTGTCTTATTGAATGATCTATGTGATCTAGTTCCAATGATAACATGATGCTAATTTGCTTCAATTTTGACCTGGCGTCAGAGCTGAAGCATGTGTTTTTGGAAAGTAGAAGATGGATAGTTTTGAAATATCTAAATTGAGAGAAACATAATCACGAGTTAATTCATAGTGACATTTGTGGTCCTATCAAAACAAAATCACTTTGAGGATCAATCTACTTAAGCATTTCTACCATGTGAGCCCTAGAACTCTTGTTTCTAGGAAAAAGCAAACTATAAAAAATAATAGTTTCTGGGAATCTATTGAAACTGACTCTGTAGCAATCCTTAATCACTATAACGACCTAGATACACCTGTCATCAAATATAGACCCTGAGATATATTGACTGCTCAACAGACTATGAATCTCAACAATAGATTTTATTCAAGGTTGAATATGCCAGATGAATGTATTGTACTTCTGGAAAACTGAAGCCCATACATCATCAAGATGTACCCTGACTATCATACATAATCATACTAATAGTAACATATTCTGACTTCCTAGGATATCAAAGAAACTGCTTTAATATTCTATACAGTGGTAGACATATGGAAAATACTTTGAAAACCTTGGTATCTTTGCTTAAGCTCTTAAGCAAGCCTTCAAACTTCTGATCAGCAAGTCTTCCATCTTTCAACTTCTTCCACATGCATCTTGTCATATGAGTTATCAATACTGTAAATTAACTATACAGAATTTTGACAGATCTCACTCAAAGACAAACCCTAGGCACCACCAAGAGCATTGACTCTCAATCTTGATGTGCATTGTACTACCCTGCAATCATGATTTCACAATTGTGTATGCAGTAGTACTGACTCATGTAAAGTGATCTCAATGTCAAGACTTTCACAATTCCCAGCCTTTGCAAAATGCATACAACACCTGCTCTCAACAAATGTAACTATCTGAAAGTATTGTCAATAGAATATCTGGAGAAGCAATTGAAGTGACATTTCAAGCTATTTCTTTAGAGAAAATGACTTGATATTTCAATCTCCAGAAGGGATATAGCAATATTCAATAGTAGCAAGCCACCAATCAATTATGATCAAGTGAACAAGGTAAGCATCATAGTGTTCCAAGGGTGATCTTCACAAGATGAAAAGTTGAGGGCATACTACCTCAAATTATATTCTTCAGATTTGAGCCACATAGGTATTTCAACTAATAAAATTAGATCTTCAAAGATTGACACAATACAAGGGTGTGATCAACTTGAACCCCATATGGTGTTTTTGTCATTTATCTTCATCCTCAAGATTGTGCCATTTATATTTATATCATATACCATCAGCTACAGGGTTTACTGTGCTAAAGACTTAACCTTGTCAATGTTACTTCTATGCAAGGTTCCTGTCAATTTATAACCCAGATCTAAGGATATATATCATAGATACTGATTCCAGGGCACTGAGATAAGGTCGTATTACAGGAGCAAGCTATTTCTAGCTAGATTATAGTTCAGACTGCTTCAAATAGTAATCACAGTTTCAAGCTTGATTAGTACGAAGTTAATGAAACCTGAATTCTGTTATACTATGAGGTTACAATAGTACAAATATGTTATATATGAGAATTGTAGTCACTATCATGGGATTTGTAGAGTATCAATTTCCATGTGTCATACCTTATCCATCGTATCATGGCCAATATGTAGTTTGAACAGACTATTTTACATATCAAGGTGTTGTGTAGATATAATGAGTCATTGTCATAAGACTGGAGAGATCTGTAGTGATCCTTATGAACACAAGGCAGGCCAGATTTTATAGAATGCAAATCATAAAATGTGAGTCATAGAAACAATGTAGGTCGAGGATCTTAAAGGGCTGAAACACTTCTATAATGATGAACCGAGATAATGCCAATTATTGAGAAGGTTTGCTGGCAAACTGCTACAACCTTGTTTATTTGCTCCTGGACCCCTACCTGACTATGGCCTTCCTTCAAATACCTCTGTTCCAATTTGCTGATGGTTTGGACTATTATCTCCCATCCAAAAGATCCAAGGCTTGCGGCCTCCTGCCAGCATTTCAGCCTCCTTTCCAAGGTTGTCAAGGCCTGCAGTCTACTTGTAACACATAGCTAGGGCTGTGGCCTGTCGTAGGAGAGAATAATCCAACTATGACAAGCCCAAACATCATGCAGAACTCCCTCTCGGATGCATCTTCCTCCTTGCTGCAGTTTGGACCTATGAGAGATTACAAAGCAGTCCAAAACACATGGAAGAGTGCTTGACCTAGCTGCGCTCTAGCCTAGGCATATGTGGCCTAGAGAGAAGGATTTTACACCCTCCAAACTGCTTACCAATAATTTGTTGTAGTAGCCCTCTTTCCGTGGCTTGTAATAGAGACTGAACACACCAAATGACACAGAAAAATACCCAATTAGCATATCTCTCACTGTGGCCCTGTCCAACAAGAAACTCACTCTCATAATCAAGAGTTAAACTTCCTAGACAATCCTCTAGCCTCGACCCATAGTGCCTTAGACCTGCGACTCTCTCCCAAGGAAACTACACCCTAAATAGGGATAAACATCTTCATAAACTTGACTTTGACACCTACGTCCTTGCCTTAGATGTCCAACTTTTTCAGAGGCATGGATTATGCACTTAGATGTGTCACAATGTGGTGAGAGGATACCTCTATATATACAATTCAATGGGGGCTCATCGGACATGACCATTAGGCTTGATGAGTCGACATAAGGATGAGGCTGACCTTATAAATTTACTTGAGAACATAAATTCGAAAACCCATTTTCCTTATCCAAATTTGGCGATCTTTAGATCGATTTGGTCTTATCGAAGAGAGGAATTAAATGTTGCAATAATCTTTCCCATAGCATCTGTCCAAAGTGGAATTTGGCTCTATTTGCCAATTTTAACAAACCAACATGATGGAGTCTAGCTAGATTAACCCTCTAGTTGTGCAAGGAAATTTTGGGTTGACAGACTTACCTTTTATAGGACCTATTTCATTCTAACAAACAAGAAATGCTTGAGAATCAATTCCCTGTGTCATTTTCAAATGCTGCAATGGATTATCAGTTCTCCCACAATGTTCTCGAGGCAACTGTTACAAAAATAACAAAAAAATATCTTTGGTCATTTCACAGAGATTGTTTTCCTTTATAAATAGAGAGAGATTGTTTTTACAATACCTTCTTTTGTTTGTGGCATGTAAGTAGATCTTGAGAGTAATATAGAATAGGAAAACCAGTTGTTCAGCTTGTGATAATGGTGAGTAATTGCTTGGACACCAACTTCTAACCCTGCCACATTCTTCTAAGAACATTGGATCCAGAAATCTCCAAGGCTTCAACTACACTGATTATGTCATAGAAGATGGAAGAACCAGAGATGATATGGATTTGTAACTGTTAACATTTTGAAGATGATAACATGTCTGTCTTTCAAGGTTCATCACCAATCATAGTGAAAACAACAAATTTTATCACTAATATAGTTCCTCAGTCATGGATATCAATCAAGCCTAGTTAGCCTTACTTGCTTGGTCAGGAGATGAGGCTTCATGTTTTCCATCTTGTTTTCTGCAAAGAAAGTTAGTTTTCCAGTTTAAATTATTCATTACTTTCCCCTTTTACAAGCAAACACTTGGCAAAAAAAGGATTTCACACCTGGGAGTGTTTTGTAGGATAAAGGGAAAGGTGAGTGGGTATCCTAGTAGTAATTTCATTGGTCTTATCATCATTACACCACTTTTCATATGGGTCTTCACAACAGAGAATCACCATTACACTTTGTTGATTTATAAGCAATGATTTTGTTGAGTGACTTGGTGCAAAGTCACTACGATATATGTCATTTATAGATCAAGAAATGTCAAAAGATTTGCCTTGTATGGATCATACTAGAATAACTGAATTGTTTCAGAGATATGGGAATGATGACCTTATATTGTTTGACCTGTCAGAGATAGCAGACCAATGCCAAGCAAATAAATTACACATTATATATGATAAGTGGGATCACCCATGACAATCTTTACTTCAACCTAATCTAGGTGAATTTGAGGGGCTTGCTCTCATAATTACTTTTGAAGAGACTGTGCTAAGTATGGAGGAATTATGCATTCTCCATCTTAATCCTCCATGGAAACTTCGAGGTCAAACCCTTAGCTATGGATCAGGCTTACTGAGTTGTACCTGCTATGTGACCTTCCATTGATAATTTTTTATGGAATTCTTTATTTATTTGATCCTTTGGGTTTGGTCCTTAATACGTCTTTGAACCCTGGTCATTTTATACGTTCAAGGTCACCAAGAGCAAAAATGTATTATTTACGAGGTAAAAATTTGCTTGGGAGGTTCCAAGATCAATTTCTTCCACTTTCTGTTAGCAAAACTCTTTCTTGGGGTTCATTTGATTCTACAATTATTTGTATGCCTTCAAAGTCTAACTCTACAAAAGGTGTTGTTGAAAGTGGTGATCAGAGAATCAAATGAGTATTTAACAAATTTAAAGATCATGGTTTTGTTGTATTGTTGCTTGTTATGTCAGTTGAACATGTGTTATTGTCAACTCGGGAAACAGGATTATCATTTCCATGCTAGAAATATGTTGTCTCTATGGGTCCCATATTTTCCATTCTAAGGAGTTTATTTCCAGAAAAAAAAGTGGAGAAAATTTCAAATATCAAATCTATTTAGTAGCTCAAGTGTTGTGACAAAATTGCATACTATAGATGTATGCATAGTTGAAGATGGGAGCGAAATTACTGACAAATGGCTTGTTGCCATTACCTTTGGCTCTGGATAGATAAGTGTGGCATTGGGCATGAGTTATATGTCTTACAACTTGGCTCAAATTGTTGGTGTTGCTATAAATGTGTCCTAGAATGGAAAAAATACGAGGGTTTGTTTAGATAATTGCATCTTATCCCCCCTTCCATTGAATTTCTCAGTCAGGATGCTAGTGATGATCATTATATGTTTTCTTATATGCCACAATGCGGGGCAATATCTATTTGAAAATGAAGCCTTCGTAACTGCTTTAGGAAATAAACATGACACACATAATCAACTTATTGCCTTTGGAATAAGGAATTGTTGGATTTTGTTCACGATTCCTATGTGGAATTAATGGTTGAATTTCAAAGACTTAGAAAGGATCCTTTAACTTCACGTTTGGAATTATCTATTGCTCAATTTGTGAGTGGGATCTTGCAGATCTTTACTAATAAATTTTATTTATTTTGGCCACACGAAGCCTAAAATACTATCTCCTAATCAACTTCAATCTATTGAAGGTTTTATGAGTACTTCGAAAATTCCAAATGTTGAGTGGCATTGTCTGATAAAGGAAGTTATAAGGCCTTTTTACTCACGTCTTGTTGAACTAGTTGTTTGGAAAAAATGTTGTTGTTTGGTTCTGTTTGTGCTATGCGTAAATCTAACACATGTTAGATTTTCTTCACCTTGTAATGTTTTTATTGACAACATGCTTCTATTTTGGCTCGAAGAAATCTAGCATGCATTAGATTTTTTTAACTGCAATGTGGTTGTTGGCAATATGCCTTTGTTTGTGCTAGAAGTAAATATTACCATGTGCTAGATTTCTTTTATCTAGAAATGTTATAATGTGTTTGTGTTTGTGCTAGAAGGAAATCTAGCATACATCAGATTCCTTTCACCCTTCTATGAGTTTATTGACAATGTGGTTGTATATGCATTAGAAGGAAATCTAGTGTGCACTAGATTTCTTTCACTTTGCAATGTTGTTGTTTGCAATTCAATTGTTTGTGCTAGAAGGAAATCTAGTATGTGTCACATTTCCCTCACCTTACAATGATGTTATTGGCAATGTGCTTGTGATTGTGCTAAAAGGAAATCTAGTATGTGTTAGATTTCTTTTGCCCTAGAATGTTGTTGGTAATATGTTTCTGTTCTTGCTATAACAAACTCTAGCATGCACTAGATTCTTTAGCCCTACAATGTTATGTGTTTGTGTTTGTGCTAGAAGGAAATCTATCACACACCGGATGTCTTTTGTCTTGCAATGGTGTTTTTGGCAATATGCTTGTTTGATCTAGAAGTAAATCTAATATGTGGTATGTTTCTTTCACCCTACAATATTGTTATGTGCTTGTGTTTGCGAGAGAAGGAAATCTAGCATGTGTTAGATTTCATTCACCTTGCAATGTTGTTATTGGTGACATGTTTGTGTTTGAGATATAAGTACAAATAGAATGTTAGATCTAATTCACCTTGCTATATTGTTATTTGAAATATGCTTATGTTTGTGATAGAAGAAAATGTAGCATGAGATAAATTTCTTTTACCCTACAATATTGATGTTGGTAATATGTTTGTGTGTGGTGGAAGGAATTCTAACATGCACTAAATTTATTTTGCAATGCACTATTGGTGTTAGAAACGTACTTGTGTTTGTACTAGAATAAAATCTAGTATGCAATAGATTTCTTTTGCAATGCAATATTGTTGTTGGCAACGTGCTTGTATTTGTGCTAGAATGAAATATAACTTGCATTGGATTTCTTTTTCAATGCAATATTGTTGGAAATGTACTTGTGTTTGTGCTAGAAGGAATTATATCACATGTTGGATTTCGTTTGCCCTACAATGTTATTGTTGGCAATGTGCTTGTGTTTATGCTAGAAGTAAATCAAGCGTATGCTAGATATCTTCCACCTTGCAATGTTGTTTTTGACAATGTGATTGTGTTTGTGCTAGAAGAAACTCTAGAATGTGTAAAATTTCTTTTACTTTACAATGTTTTTGTGAGTAATATGCTTCTATTTACGTTATAAGGAAATTTAGCGTGTGGTGGATTTTGTTCACCATATAATATTGTTATTGGCAATGTGCTTTTGTTTATGCTAGAAGGAAATCTAGCATGTGCTAGATTTATTTGACCATGTAATGTTGCTTCTTGCAATATGTTTATGTTTGTATCAGAAGGAATGATATTGATTGTTAGCTTTCATTTGAGGTGCAATGTTGTTGTTCGAAATGGGATTCTACTTGTGATAGAAGGAAAGCTATCACATTATATTTCCTTCATAATGCAATCTTGTTATTAGAAATATGTTTGTCGTTATGCTAGAAGGAAGGTTAGGATGTGTTAAATTTCCTTCATCTTGCAGTTGAAAATGTGTTTGTGTTTGTGATAGAAGTAAATCTTGCATGCGTTAATTTTTTTTCACAATGCAAAATTATTGTTGGAAATGTGCTTGTATTTGTGTTAGAAGGAATTATAGAATGCACTAGATCTTTGTTCTTGTGCGAAAAGGAAAGCTATCAAGATTTCACCCTCACCAAGGTTAGTGCTCTGATATTGTTCTTGGCAGTGCATTTATGATTATGCAAGAAGGATACCTAGTGATTACTAACTTTCTTCTAGACACCATTACACTTATGCAACCAATGCTCTAGGAGTGACATTGTTTAAATAATCACAATCGTAGAGTTATAGCTTTTGATGTGCATTTTTATTGAATTTGGAATAATTTATGAAGATCAATGATAGTGCAAAATAATTGTATATAAATATATGTTATTGTTGGCACTACATTTGTTCTTGAGTTGGAAGGAAAGATAACGGTATAGCTTTCCTTTTGGCACAAACACAATAATCCAATCATAATTATTTGATCCATGGAGAATAATGTGAGCTTTGTATAATTTTGAAGTTTATGAATAAATGTCTTATTGAGGTATACTATATTTTTCTTCCAATGCAATTTCTTTGCTTTTAGAATAAAAATGAGAATTATCTAGTATTTACAGTAACAAAACTTTTATTTGGAAGAAAACCTCTAGTTTGACTTTCAATTATCAAGTTCAAACATCAAACATCTTCACTAAGAGAAATATAAATATAATTTATCCTTCTCATGGGGATTTTAGACATCTTATGTAGCATCGATCTTGGAATTTCTTATATTTTCCAAAGGACCATGTTTTGGTTCTTCAACTTCTACAAATTTCTTATGATCATTATTCATACACATGCATTAAGACTACAAGTGTCATTTATAAAGTTAAATAGGAACTTGGTGGTTTGATATGAGGTTATATTTTTCGTTCTATGATACTATCTACATCTCTAATTGCCCAGTCTTCATATATATATATATATATATATATATATTATTATATATATATATATATTATGTACTATAGATAGATAGATATATATATTATATATTATTATATATATATATATATATATATATATATATATATAATATATTATATATATATAATTTTGTGTAATTTGTATGTAAAGTAATTATTGATAGTAGGCACTAGATGGTGGGAAAAAATGCTTCATTACATACAATATGACTACCATACTATTTAAATTATTGCATGTATATTACTTTTTTGTAAGTTGTGTTTTTGAGAAAATATAAAGTCACACTTTACATGGTTCAACCTTTTAATTACATGTTACGATTTAATTTTTGTTACAGAATTGATACAAGCTACAATGGAAAATATAATTTTGGCAAAAGGGGACTATGTTGATCTCCTTATTAATGATCAGGTCATTGGGATAGGAAGGGTCGAATCTGTAGAGTCTAGAACTTATTATGTTGGATAAAGGGTTAATGCAGGTTATGTTACAATTTGGTTAATTGGTATCACTCAACCACATTTCATTGATGAGGACGTTAATGAAGGGGACATACATCCATGGAAGATCATAGATTTGAGACACAACATAGGTAAATCAAAATATTGAGGCATGTGTTAAATATTATTGATAGTATAGTAAATGTTTTTTGAGTAAATACTAACCTTATTTACATTCGTTTATAGGTGCAAATGTTTCTTCTACATTTTCTATTGGAGACATGGTAGATCTTTTGCAACATGGATTGAAGTTGGCTGAGGGCTCCATATATAATACAAAGCTTGGGCATAAAGTGCATAGAAATATGGTATAGTGGTTAAAATTGAGAAGGTGTTAAAACATGATGCTCCTCTACCACATCCAACAGGATTTGAGCATACATTAGGGGGTGCATTGGAATCTTACAAGATTTGGCCAGAATCAGATTTGGCCTCACTGTGATGATCATGCCATAAATATTCCCCAAGATAGGGTTAGATTCATATGTACAAAGGTTTCTCTTACACATGAATGCATGGGAACAAGCATGTGCATTGCCAAAGGAATGCTAATTAATGTTTGCGAGGAGCACATTATTGAGGGTGAAAAACTAGGTGAAATGGAATTTGGTGTTTTTTTGGAAGAGATAGATGGAAATTGTGAGATATAAAGAATTGGGGCTAAGTCTATATACTATTTGGCTAGATGGTCAATAAATAAATTGGTGGACAACAAAGGTGTGATATTAAGGGTCAAGGAAAAGTTCAAGGAGCCACCCAAGGAAATGGTGATATGGGATGTTATAGAGGACACAAATCCCTTAAACAAATGGGATGGGTATCTTTGTAATGAAAAAGATAGAAACTCAATTGATATGTATGTAACAAGGCCATATAAAAGGATTAAATGAGTTATGTCTACAAAACAAATTGCAAAATGTCAAACAAAAATAGATGAAGTGAAAGCAATTCGACTTTTTTCAATAGGTGTATGTTGTAGAAAACACTGTCTTCAACGTGTGGATAGGAAGGCCATTGCAGGTGCTAGGAGGGGTATGAGACAAATAAATAAAAATGGTATTAGGGAATTTGTCTTAAATTCACTCATGTCAGACACAATCATGTGAAAGAGCCATGGCCATGGCATACCACCTATTGCTAGAAATGTAAAGGACATGAGATTTAATGGGAATATTATTTGTAAGAAAGCCCGATATAAGATACATAAGATTCCTCAAAGAACATTTTATAACTACCAACATTATTTCCAACATTGATAGATAAAAGCTATTCATGGTAACGCCAACACATGCAAAGCACAAGCTCACACAAAGGCAACCATAGAAATATTGCAGAAAATTGTAATGGATAATTTAGAATTTTCACCAAACAAAACACGCCAAGTTGAAGAAGATGGAACATATTCTCCTTTAAGATTCCTTCCTTCGACTTACACACAAAATTCTTTGTTAAAAGAGATCAATGAGGCTCTTCAAAAGCTCAATTACCCATCCATATCACAGTCAACAATGAGCAAGATTTGGAATACTAAGTTTCGAGATGTGGCATTTCCAAAGAACACCAACTTTAGTAAATGCAGTGAATGTATTGTGTTGAAAGCATAAATGAAGTCAGAAACTACAAAAACGTTGGAAGAAAAGGCACGAGGTAGGTTGAACAAACATAACAAGATTTTTATGTGTAGAAGATAATACTACTATGCCTACATAATTATGTTAGAGCAGTTTGCAAAGGAGTATTTGAGAATTATCCATGATAAAATGGAAGAAACAAAGACTTCAATCCCAAGGCTATGTGTCAAATCAAAATCTATTGTAGTAACAAATTTAGGTTTGTCATTGACAGGTATGCTTACACATGGGAATAAGGAAAAAGGTTTCGGTCATTTCTCTTTACCATTTGTCTATATGGGATCACAAGTTACTATTACATCCCTTGCAAAGTGCTTAAGGGACCTTGAAGAACCACAAATGGATATGTATGGTGATCTACTTTATGAAAGTGGAAGTTCAAGAAACCCACTTACAAATGCATTACTTGACACCTCTATTTACTCAAAATGTCAAGTGTACAAGGATGATTTTATATCTCATGGAAGATAAAAAAGTCAAAATGTTGATTTTAAACCTTTTCCTCGACATTTGTTGTTACAGTTGGACAATGTAGCAAGTGATAATAAGAGTCTCTATCTTTTCATGTTTCTATTACTTTTAACTGCACTTGGTGTCTTCATCACTATTGAGGTTGGGTTCTTGCCTATGGGGCACACTCATGAAGACATAGATGGAACCTACAGAAGAATGTCTTCCAACCTAAAAAGTAAAGATATATATATTCTTAACTTGAAATGATGGATACATATCGCATAATTGAAGAAAATTGAGTGTTTCCACCTATACCTATTGACAAGGTCTATGACTTCAAAAGTTTTCTTAATGGATACACCAAGGAGGGAAAAAATGCACTAGTTGGACATCTTAATGTCCAATACTTCCAATTTCTTGTACTCAGTGATGTTTCAATACCAAGGTACAAAGAATCAATTAGAGATACTAAGTGGTTAGAACAAGTTTAGTTATGGAGATGATGAAGGTTGACCTATAATTCCCATAGGAAAGACATCTTTTTGAGCTTCCAAACAGAATGATGTCTATTTAAAAGAACTAAACGAAGGGATAACATCATACATAAAAATGTGGAAAGACACTACTAAGAATGAGGATTCACCAATTGTTACAGAGGAATGGAAAATAAAGTAGTGTACTGGGAAAGAGTTCTTGATACATTAGATGGAATCTATAATGATCATAGAATAATAGATGGAAGTGATGCATCTTCTGAGGATTTCTGGCCCAAGAGAAGGCAAAGCATTGGTGTTGAGTATAATGCAATCCATGTAATCTCAAGTATTATGGATGGAGATTTTGATAATGCGATAGATGAACCAATATATGTTGGATCCAAATGAAACAAGCCAAAGATAACATTCAATCCGATGATTGATGTTGAGAAAGGAAGGATGTTGCTAGTTAGATCAGGAAATGAGGATGCATGAGAGATGATATGGATGGCAAAATCCATCTCAAATATATTTAACGATAATGAAATTGAGAATCATCATGTAAAGGTTAACTAGTGGAAGCCTATGTCAGGGAAATACAATGGAAATTTTTTAGAGAAATATTGGATACCAAATCCCGATGACATAGAACTTGGTTCTATTCTAATTAATACCATAGTGTGGGCATGGATGCCAAAGAAAGAACATTGCAAGAACAAATATCTTAAGAATAGGTTTATATGATTCATGAATGTAATTTTGTTTTGAAGGATCTATTAATATACATTCAGATACACTTTTCAATATTTGTTGTATCTAAAGTATTACCTTCATATTATTTTTGGAGTTCTATATTATTTAGTATTGCAATGTAATCATGTGTTGACACAAATTACATGGCATTTCTATAAAATATTTAAGTCTTCAAAGCTTTATTTGACCAACATGACTTCTCACCATATCAAATATGCATAATCAAATTCAATAATACACTTAAAAGCATCTTCTAAACTTGGTCTATTAAAACAATAGTGGGGTACCTAATTAGTATTCTATTTAATATAAATCATTTAAACACTTAATGAACAGATGCTAGACACTTGTAATAATGTTTGAAGTGAGTTTTCCTTAATATTCCTTATTATAATTGATATAAATCAAATTTTCTATTTTGCTGCACTCTAATTCATAAAAAAAAAAAAAAAATCATCATTGAACAAGACAACTAGACTTATAAAATATTTCCTCTTATATATTTTGAAGTGGTGCCAACATTGTACTATTATAATAAATTTGTACTCAACTTAGGAAAAGTAGTTAGTGTTAAAAAACTTTATAGGTAAGATGTTTTTTACAAAATTTATTATTCATGAGTCAAATTTAATACATAAATATAATTATTAATGATAATAGAAACGATGTAAGGAATCTAAGTTTTAGATGAATGTTAATATGTTCTTTTTAATACAATATCCTTGAACACTACAGGAATAAAACTAAACATTTGTAATAAATAGTTTCGTCAATTTTCTCTCTTTCCTCTTGTATTTGAAAATAATCAAATTTTACTACTTTGTTACTATTCTAATTCGTGATTGATTTTAATCATTAAAATGATTAGTAATTTAGTCGAGAGGCTCATCCTACAACCCAATATGAGGAGATGTGTAAGTTTGTCTATCTGTTTGTGCGACTTTAAAATAAAAATTATGTTCTAAATAGAAAAATAAAAAAATGAATATGTTGTAAAGTAATTAGAAGAAAAACATGTGTGAATTAGATGTTTAAGTATTATACTTTTCAAAAATATTTCAACTAGAGATTCAAATAAACTATTTGAAGATTTATATTATCTAATTTATGTCAATATCAACTTCATATATATCTATATATATAAAAATAAGTTTTTATGGTTAAAATTTTTATTGGTCTAATGTATACTCTATTTAGCATTCAAAAATACAGTTTCAACAATGAAAAATAACACATTGTATTTTGCACTCTAAAAATGTTTGCACGTGAAGAAATTTGATCCCTACATTCATACTTAAGATGGATTTGTGTTGGTATATATTGGACACATTACTATGATCATTTTTCATTAAATAATTTTATACTTAATATGTATCTTGCATATTAATCTATTATTCATTAAATAAGCCTCAATCAACTTAGTTTTTAACACAAAAGTACAAATAATAATTAAAAATAAATTATGTTACTACTCGCATTCAACATTTAATTTGATCCTAAAAAACTATTTTCTCCTCAACTCTAAAATGGTGCAAATCTCCTACAATAGTATGAAATGATGATGGTGATAATGATGATTATCATCCACTAAGACCAAATATGGTATATAAGAAGGCAAAAAGGTATTACCCAAAATTATTTCGAATTTTATTGTTATGTTCAAAAAGCATTAAAAGAAGTGCTTCAAGCTCATCATAATTTTGTTTTAGTTAAAAGATCAAGAAGGTTGGTAGCGTCACAAGTGTTTTGAAATTTAAATCCAATGAGTATAAACTCGATGATCTATGAGATTTTTTAAATCTTCAATGATATTACTAGTGTTGCAAAGGTGGTAGACTTTTACATTGTGCCAACATTGTCTTAGTAATAATTGTAACTTAACACATACATGATATTTACTATATCGGATTATAATTAAATGGGTTAATAATAGTAAAATACACATCATTCTTTTCATAAAACAACCTTAACAAACTTATATTTTAATACAAACCATAAAAATATTAAAATAGATAATGTAAGGAGTCCAAGATTTAGACGTGAAAGATTTGCTTTTGCAAGTTTATATTAATTTGTTTAATAAAGTTTATCATGATAATTTTTTCACAAAAATGATGAATATCTACATTAAAATTAGTGAACTAAGTGAATTTCTAATTCCCCATTTTGAAAAAACTTAATCTAGTTAAAGTTATATATTCTAGATCCACTGAATACTTCCAAATTTAATGAAATATGTGTTATATAGGAAAATTAAAATTACATGAAATTTTTATACATAGAAAATAAAAACTCTATTTTTCCTCAAAACAGGGTTTTGAGGAAAAACTCACTTACTGAGCATAATATCGTCAAAATTTTGATCTTGATACCTTATTTGACCTCCTCATGTGCCTGTTGACTCTTATTTAGCTTTTGCATGACTATGGTGACAAACCCTAGACCTAATGAGACCTAAAACCCTAAAAATGGCTTTTGCAAATGTAATGACAAAAAATGATTGTAAATGACCTAAACGTGTGAAAATAGGTTAGCAGGTAAAGACCATGAGGGAAATTTGACAATGAACCACTTGCATCAGTTGATCCATGACCTAATGGAATGCAGCTGATCAGATGGGACACCTAAAATGCATGAATGGGATGGAGGGATGAAGATACTGACACTAACATTGGCTCCAATGGGGATGGTAGCTCCTGGAATGTGCCAAGAAGTATAGATATCTAGAAAGCAGACAGTGCCTCTTCCATTGGGCTAAATGGAGTCAATAACTTCAGCAAACTAAAACCAATATCTTGATTCAAAACTGACTCAATTACAAGAATGAAAACTAACTTCAAACTGGCTGAAACAACCCACACTAAGTAATCAAAAACTACCATTAGAACTTTAGTTTTATAGCCTTCACTTCATGCCCCACTCTAAATGAATGACGACAGTACACACTTGCAATGAAGGAAATAAAATGGTATGTACAGTGACAAATTATGACAACAAAAAATTTCTCAAAGATAATATTGTTTTAGTAGCCGACCATAAACCGTCCCTCGTGGACAATCTTCCCTATTCATTTCTTTGAGGAGAAAATAATTTTGAACTTGATATGAAAAAATCCTATATGGTCCCTTCCATAGATTCTCTAACCTTTTGTGCTTGCCTTTGTCCTAATTTCTATCATCCCACTTTGGCACTAGGTCTTCAATCTAAAACTTATCTACCTTTTCCTTCTGATCATATATTTTCTTGATTCTCTCTTGCAGCCTGAAGGTATTTTGGAAAACCTCCTCTCTCGTCTATTGTAAATGGATCATTTGGTTTATCCTTTGCTGAAAATGATCCTCCTCACTGCATGCTTCCTGTAGAAGATTTACAACTGGGACTGTGAGAGATACTGGGAACACCATGTCAATACCATATACTAATTCAAAAGGAGACATCGCAATTAATTTCTTCTAACTTACTCTATCCGTCCATAGTGCATTAACTAATTTCTTGTGCCAGCTCTTTTTATTTGTTTCTAGCAGGATTTTGATGATGTTAAGCAATGATTTATTTGAAGATTCCACCAATCCGTTACCTTGCGGATAGTACGCGGTAGAATGCCCCAAGGTAATTTGATATTTGTTACAAAAATCAATCATCTTTTTAGATTTGAAAACTGTTGCATTATCTGTAATCAGCTTGTTAGGACAACCAAAACGTGACAAAATATTATTTCCGAGAAACTGAATTATTACTGCATCTGTGGCCTGCCGTGTGGGGATCGCCTAAATCCATTTTGTAAAATAATATGTCACTGTTAAGATCCACCTATGTTGAGCTGAATATGTAGGAGGAATCTCTCCAATAAAATCTAGGCCCCAGTGCTGAAACGGAGCACTTACTTCAACTGGCTTGAGAGGTAGTGGTTGTAATTTTCTCCTTCGCTGAAAAATTTGACATTCGTGATAGCTTGGAACAGTTTTATAAACATCTAGAAAGAGGGTAGGCCAATAGTACCCCAATCTCAAAATTTTATTAGCCATCATTTTTTAGAATAGGAGGCCTCCACAATCTCCCTTGTCAAAATCATCCATGACCTGTTTTGCATCCTCCTCAACCAAAAAATTTAGCAACATAGCTCTGGGATCTTTCCAATATAATGCATTATTCATAATACAAAATTTAGCAGCTCTTAATTTCAAAGTTCTACTTTTGTTTTTAGCCATCCTCGGTGACGGTGAAAGATGCTGGAGCACATATAGAATATCTGAATACCAAGGAAAATGGATAAAAATTTTAGATACCTGAACGAGTGAGCTGTCTTCATCTTCTTCAAACATAGTAGCAATCAAGTTTATGTCCAAGGCATGAAAATTAGACTCCACCATCAGTTTTTCTAGACCCTTCCCCTTGATGAGCTTTGTTGGCTTTATCTCCATGTCATATTCTAACAAAGCTGTGATCCATTTACCTTGTCTTCCTTCTGGATCTGTCTGTCCCAAAACGTCTTTGATGGTTGCATTAGGAACATAAGCAAGAATATGAGAGTGCAGAATATATACCCAGAAATATTTCAAAGCTTTCACCAAGGCAAGAGCTTGCTTTTTAATAATGTTATATTTTAAGGCTGCATCTCTTATTGCCCTACTGAAAAAGGAAATTGGCTTCTCAAGCTAGTCCCTTTTCCGCATAAGAACCGCTGCCATAGTATGCTCTGAAGTGAATGAAAATAAAATGAAATCTTGGGAATACTCTGGGTTGATCAAAATCGGAGTTGAAGAAAGAGCCAACTTTACCAAATTGAAAGACTTGATAGCCTCCTTAGTCCACTTCACTACACTATCGTTTTTCAACATGTTTGTAATTTCCCATAAATGTTCAGCTAGATTTGGCACAAAATGATGTAAGAAGTTCATCCTACCGTTGAATGCTTGGATCTCCATTTTACTATGAGGAAAATCAATTTTCTGAATGGCTTCTGCTCAAGTAGGATCAATGCAGATGCCCTTCTTGGATATGATGTGACCAAGAAGCTTCCCTTCATCCATGGCAAACAATCTCTTTTTGGGATTAAGAGATATGCCATACTTTCTAGATCGTTGGAAAACAATATTCAAATGATAAAGGTGTTCCTCATCTGAATTGGAAAAAACTGTCAAATCATCAAGATAAACTACGAAAATATGTCTTTCTCATTTGCAAAGGTGATATCCATAGCCCGCTAAAAAGTTGCACTAGCATTCTTTAAACCGAATGGCATCCTGGCATAATGGAAAGTTTCCCATGGAGTGGTGAATGTTGTTTTTTCCCTGTCATCCTCATGGACCAAAATTTGATTATAGCCAGAATACCCATCGAGCAATGACGTACGAGATGCCCCAACCACTCTTTGGAGTATGTGGTCCATCTTTGGCAATAGATAATTATCTTTCAAATACACCTTATTCAGATTTCTAAAATCAATACATAATCTAATCTCACCTGTCTTTTTCCGCACAGGCACCAAATTGGAAATCCATTCTGAAGATCTTATTGGAATGATTATACTAGCCTTGTATAATTAATTCACCTCTTTCTCCATTGATGGCAGCAACTTTGGATTTATCCTTCTTAACTTTTGGTGAAATGGCTTCTGGTTTTGCTTAATCAGAATGATGTGTTGAATTATACTTTTATCATACTCCTTCAAATCTAAATAGTCCCATGCAAATACATCAGTGAATGAAGACAATAAACTAATGCACTTTGCAGTTACCTGAGGAGATAAGGCCTTTGACAACTTCACCATCTTTGGATTTTCTGTTGTTCCGATATTCACATCTTCAGCTCCCTTTTCAGTCGGCATTAAACTTGGCTTCCGAGCTACATCATCTTGGTCAAATAATTCATCTAAAGGTATAAGGGCTTTAGGGATGACATTGTCCTTCAACTACAAAACTTCCATCTGATTTACTTCCATGTCTGGTTCACCATCATCTTGCTTGCCATCTATATAAGTGTCTTGATATTTACCTTCATTTTGTAGAAATTATTCAAACTCTTTGTCATCCTAAAGCACCTGCCAATATCTTAGATTATCAGGGACAACTCGGTAATGTTTCACATGAATTTCAAACTTGTTGTTTCAATTCATCAGAATCTTTAAGTTACTTGTTGCTATAGCAAGGGAATCTGCAATAACATTTTTTGCACAAGGAACACATGTCAAAGTGTAATCTGGAAATAACCCCAAAATATCTAATAAAACATTATGGTAGACCCTCATTCAAGGATGGTTGGCTTGGTATTCACCCTTGACTTGCTTGATTACTAATTCAGACTCACCATAAATTGAAATTCTCTTTGCATTCAACTTTTTAAGGATTTTCAAGCCTGCAATTAATGCCTCATATTCTTCTTCATTATTAGAACAATCAAAAGCCAACTTATACGAACAAACTATTACATTACTTGGGACTTTATTTGCTATAAAAATAGGGCTATGTATCCAAATACCAATTCTGTCACCTTCCTTACCTACTACTCCATCAAAGTCCATACTCCACAAATAGACTTCTTCCTCCAGGTGTTAGAATTCTACTCGCTCTTCTACCTTTGGGTGCTATCCATCAATTTCTTGATGCTGGTGGAATGTTGACTATTCAACAACACTTTCAAGCCTTTATCTTTCTTCATCAAGTACAACTCTGAAATTTTTTGTTATCTCCTTTATATCTTCAACTTCAACTAATTGACTATTTACATCATTGAAACCACTGTCAGAATAAAGAACGAAAGATTATAAATCTGTATGTACATAATTAATTGGATGATTCATAGGTTTCTCCTTGCTTGTGTTAGAATTCTGCTCACTCTTCTACCTTTGGGTGCTATCCATCAATTTCTTGCTGCTGGTGGGATGTTGACTATTCAAAAACACTTTCAAGCCTTTGTCTCTCTTCATCAAGTACAACTCTGAAATTTTTTGTTATCTCCTTTATATCTTCAACTTCAACTAATTGACTATTTACATCATTGAAACCATTGTCAGAATAAAGAACAAAAGACTCTAAATCTGTATGTACTTAATTAATTGGATGATTCATAGGTTTCTCCTTGCTCGTGATCATATACTTCATCTTCTTCTCTCTATATAACTTCTTTAACTGACCAAAGATGGCAACAGTGGCATAGGATAAATCAAACTGTAATGTCCCTTTGAGTTTTTCCCCCAATGATCTAGATAAAAGCATTCCAAATCTACAGGGAATGTCGGCCACAACTACATCCATAAGAGCATTTTTCACTAAAATTTGATCCAAGGTCATAACCAAATCTTTAATAAGACCAATACATATTACCCTACCCGAATCAAAGGAATAAATATCATGGTACTTGCGAGTGATATCCAAACATACTTTTTCCATAATTGCCTTTGGCATGAGGATGTGAGATACTCCTTAATCAAACATGGCATTGTGCTAAACATAATCATGCAATATAAGGCTAATGTAAAAAGGAGCTACATCACTATCCTCACATTGGCCTTCTAATGCCAAACCAAAGATAAGCTTGGGTTGGTCATCTTCCACATTTACCATATCAAACGGAGGATCTATATTCAAAATCTTTGCCACTTGACCTTTATAGTTGCTATTCTTCATTAATCCAGTCAAAGGATGTAGTTTTGTCTACCTCTTTGACTAGAGCATCCTTCTTTTCAGTCTTCTCTTTTGTTGTACTTGGATGATTTGACCTTTCATTTTCTAATACTTTGCTGGAAGTAGGATCTAATGGTTCCTTTCCCTTTTTCTACACATTTGGAGCATCATTCTTTGGTGGTGTTTCTTCCTTCCGCTTCTGAATTGGATTGATCGGCACATTCGTACTCCTAAGCGAATATTGCCTTTGTTGCACTATCAATGCCTTCATGTATCCTCTATGATATTCATCTGATTCCTCTTCTAGGACTGTTTCATTTGCCAATATAAAATCTTCATCTTTTTGTACAACTGGACTTTCTGAATACTCTTCATCTTCAGTGATATAAATTGGCAAACCATCTGGTGTAAAAAAGTGATTCTCCTCTCCTATTGGAGTCTCATCATCCTGTTTTTCAGTGACATGGACATAGTTCTGTTGTAATGGTGTTTTGACATGCTCTTGAGCTGATGGATCTTGAGCTCTTTGCTCCCGTTGCTTGGTTCTAAACTGTGGTTTTTGCTGACCACAAAAATTTGGATTTCTGACCTATGTCTCATGCTTATCTGCAATGGTGAAGCTATCAAACATCTTCTCAATCTTACAGAGCAAATGATTTGAGGAAGAAGCTTCTTCCTTTATGGTCACCTTCTTCTCAGTCTTTGTCTTAGCTCTCATAACTAGCAGATTTTCTTCAACACTTACTGTGATTTTTTGCATCTACTCCAATGTAGCTGAGTCTCTTTCTCTTAATTGACATGCCATGTTGGGATCAAAGCCATCAGGAAATTTGATCAAATCTATCCCCATAGGTGGCTTGATATCAGCTGGAATGGCATTATATATATTATTGAATTGAACACAATAGTCCTGGACACTTTCACGAGCATTCCTCTTTATGTTTTCATATTCAGAAAGGATTTGGAGTGGATTTTTCTTTACCTCTGAACGATCCAAAAATTGTCTATGAAGAGTTTTCAATGAATTGATAGTTCCAGCAAGCAATGCTCTGAACCACTTTCACACTTCGCCTCCAAATCATTGCATAAATAATCTCATAGTCACATTCTTTGCATCTATTTCATGGAGATCAAAGCAATCACTCATCCTATCAACATCCTATTGTATTGTGACACCTTGGGAAGCATCAAACAATGGGATTTTACTTTGGTAATCAGCTAGCATAGCATCCAAGTTTTGTGGCAAAACAAGAGGTGCATATTTGGCAGCCATTGCTTGAGGTGCATTTAAAACTAGCCTTGGGGATGTAGGAGGAGTAGGAACAATGATAGCAGTTGATGTGACGAGTGTATGAGGTGTCGAAGGGGATGAAGAAATATTTGATGTTTGAGGTGTTGAAGGGGTTGATGGGGGAGAAGAGACTGCAGATCTCTAATCAGATATGGTGGGCTGCACGGGAATGGTAGGAATAAGAGGACACTCAGTAGGAATTTCTAAAGTAGACACCACAGCGGATGAACCAAGTGTAGCAGATGTAGATTCTAAGAACTCGGGAATATTGGTAGCAACAATTGAATTTTGAATATTTAGAATGTAAGCGTCAATTGATCTATTTTCTCTTTCAGCTTCAAGATATTGCACAAACTCCGGATTTAGAATAGTAGCACCAACTCCACCTTTAGACTTAGTTTCAAACAATGTTAGATTAAAATGTTCATCAAATGGGAGATCTTCAAGATCTTCAAAACAATCGGTCATGAATGATATCTAAACACAAGAATCATATACCTTTCTTGGCAGAGAATTCTTGGAAGGAGATTTGGGTTTCATAGACGGGAGGAGGATCAAGATTAGGATTGTCTCTGGTGTATCGTCTAGAAGCCAGTGTGATTAATTATTCCCAAAAATCAAATGGACATTACAATCTTGTCAACCTACTGAATTCTAAACTCATCATCCATAAGTCTAGAACTAAGCAATGTACTGGGGAAATTTGCAAGTCAGATGTTCAGTTTATAAAACTAAACCAGAGATTCACTGAAGTAGCATTCATCTACTTATGCACTTGCAGAGCGAGAGCAGTTCAAAGGCTAGCTAGCAAATGTCAGGCTCCATTAGTTTATAAAGCAAAGAACACTAACAAACAAACAAACTTCTGTTCCCCAGTATGGTCACCACTATGTTATGGCCTAAATCTACCTTAGGCTGAGAAAGGCAGGTCTAGGGTAACATCAAACCATGCTTAACCTGGTAGCTAGCCCTACCAGGTAGGGAGAGGGCTCTCTCCTTGTCAATCTCAATGAAAATTTATCAAGGAAGGCTTGAGATGACGGATATAAAAACTAATTTTAGGTTAGGTATTCTTGCTTAGAGGAATTTGATTGAATTTAATGGTTTGGTTGCTAGATCACATGGGCAAGGCAACTTTGGGTTCGAGAAATGAACACATATTTGCAAAGGTTTATGTGGGGCGAGGTAGGCAAGTGTCTTAGCACTTTTAAGTGAGTGTAATGGTGAGTCTAAAGATTGGTGAGGATCTGGAGAGGGCATGCAATTGTCATGAGTCCTCTTCAAACAATAGAAAACATGTAGAACTAAATAAACCCCGAGGTAGAGCACTAAAGCACCAATGAATTCCACCTTTAAACTTGATTCATTTAGTTATGCAGAAAGAGAGAGATGATGGCACAAATAAACATAAGATCAACTGAAATTTCAAAGAAGAACACAATGCTAAATCACATTACCACAAGAATCCCACAAAATGCTACAAAACCTTGGTTTATTTCCTTGCCAAACTGCAGAAGTGATGTACAAAGTAGCTCAATGCATCCACAAGAGTCCAAACTTGAAAAATGACTAAGAAAGTACAAGATATAGGCCTCAAACCACCCATGCTAGCCATTAGGGGTCGAATCCGTGATTCTAGGAGTTGTTTCAAAAAGATCTAAACTAGGAACTAAAAAATAGGCAATGGAACAGCTTGCCTATAAAACTATGGAAACTGATTCATTCTGTTCAAAACCTCCAATACATGATGTATTTACATCCTTGAGTCAATTTTCATCATTTCTACATCAAAGAACATAAATTTAAATTAATTTACATCATGAGTTTTACCATGAGAGATAAAAATTCAAACTGAGAAAAAAGTAGACGAAATTTTTGAGTTTTGAACAAAATTGGCAAAAAATTCCCCTATGCGTAGCGCCGCTGATTGTATGTGTAACACTTTTTCGAGTCTCGTTCTGGAAGGCTTCCCGAAGTCCAAATCAGGATAATAATAACTCATTGGAAAGCTTGGTGAATGTAATTTGTAGGACAACTTGGATTTTTTGATTTGGAGTCCATCTTCCCCTTAAAAAATGCAATCTCCCAAGACTGCTTCCTATGTGACAAAAAAGTGTTAGAAAGGGCATTTTTTGGGAGTTCTTGGCCATTTTGGAGGTCCAAAACTTGTCAAAACTTCCCAACCATTTTTGAGCATGTATATTTTTTCATTCTGATTCCAAATATGTAAGACATTTTGCAAGAAGATGCCCCCATCAAAAGTGTAGCGCCGGTGGCACTATGCACCTGTCAGAAAAGCTTGTTTTTTGTCTCAAAAATTCAAAAATGACAAAAACTTCACCAAATTTCTTTGAAATTTGGCACGAGTTATATTCTTTATGTGCTATTCTAGGATAATGATGCTTCAACCAAGATCCTGAGCTTGTCTTGCTCTTTTTTGACTTTCAAGGCTCTCCTTAACCTGGCTTTTAGGTTTCTTATCCTTGTCTTGTGATGAGCCCCAAAAATGGATAGTTATATGGGCTCATCCAGCCTCCTAATTCAACTTAATCCACCATTCTCATTATTTTATTGCATATTTTTTATTATATTTATGCTAATAGAGGGAATTGGGTTAGTCATTATGCCAACAAGTCTAATCGGTGTTTTGTGTAGTGTTTTGGTCAATTTTGAGACAAAATCAAAGGTTTTGATGAGCACTTGGCAACCAAATTCGTGGAAGAACAAGGGAGAGGATTTTTAGGAAGGTGTCCCCTTCATTTATGGGCCCTTACCTCGAATTCTCCACCATCATCTCAGAGTTCAAGGGACACCAAATCGATTCTCACAAGGGCAGCCAAGCAAGTCAAGTAGGACTGCTGTTAACTACAAGTTTTGGGCAGCCGAGTACCTAAAGTTTAGGAGGACTATTGGGGTCCTCAATTTTGTATAAATAAGAGGGCTTAGGGCCTCATTTCAGTTTGTCACTTTGTAGGAAAAAGTTAGCTAGTTTGTAGTTTCGTTTTTAGTCATTTTTTAAGGCAATAGTTTGGCTCTGCATTTCAGCACATTTTCAAGTTTTCTGTGTGGACAGTTTTTGGAATGTAACTATTATTTTGATCAATAAATATGAATCCAGCTTTGCACCAGCTCTAATCTCTGTTAGGAGGCTGTAGCTCTTAGGGTTGGGCCCATATCAAGTTCCCAATACCTCCTTTGTTTACTTTCATGTGTCTTTGCTACACTCTTAGAATAAAATTTGTTATTTAGATTGAAATATTGCTTTGTTACTTAGGTCATTTTTTATGATTAAAATAGATTTTCATGTTCAGATTTACTTGATAGGTTAATCAAAGGGAAGATATTCAGAAAAATGCTACCAAGCACCTTGGATCTCACGTCCCCCTCAGTGGGATCATGAGCTGGGACCAAGGTGACCTTACTCCCACCAAAAACGTTGTTTTGCTTTGTCATGCAATCCTTAGCGTTGGAATTCTCATTTGCAGACATTGATATTAGTTGTGTTTAAATGCTTCAGTTTATGATTGCTTAGTTTCATAGTTATTTCACGTATTCCATTTCGAATCAACTTTTGTTCATTTCCTTTTGCTGTTACTTAGGTCAGATTAGAGTGAAGTAACTAGGTCATAGGTTTTCTAAGTGTTTGTTTGTTAGTTTGAAAAATAACTTGCAAAGCACCTATCATACTTCTCCATGTGCCCATACTCCACCCAACCTACCTGCTTCATCCTCCATTTCATCTCCTTGCCTTACCTTTGCCACGTTCCCTCACGTTGACCTACTTTCCATATTATTGTGTAGCATTGCCTTATCTCTCCTTGAACAAATCCAACTGTCCTTATCACTCCTCAACTCCATCCACCAAAACCTGGACCTCCTCATACCATTATTGCACGTCCATACCCAATTCTTTATCTTTCTCCCTCCATCCATCCTCCAAAATCCCATTTCTGAACATCTGGTAGAAAATTACAGACATCCTGTAAAAATTCGAGAACATCCTGTAGAGCACCTGCAGACATCCTGTGGAAGCTCACAAAAGCCATTTATTGATAGCCAAACTCTGTGAAACTGTCTGGAAGGGTACTAGCGACCCCTTAGGCCCTCTCTGAACCTTCCCAACCTCCTACAAGAATTTCCTCTCGTCGATCCACCTCTACACGGTCAAAAACAGTGAAGGCACATGCATGATAATTCTGACAACTCATTCAAAAATACAGAAAGATGTTTTCTTCAGATAGAAGTAGCTTAGACACATTTATTTTACCTTCTTAGAAGTAATGACATCTCTTTCAGTAGCTTGCATCCTCTTTTTCGCATCAGTAGGGCTAGCGGGTAAAATTAGGGTTTGCTAGGGTTTTTGTTTTCTTCCAGCTTTTCAGTTTCCTTCCACAAGTAGATTAACTTCCTTCAAGTTAGATTCCATCCATTAGTTAAAAAACTTCTTCTCAAAGCTCATAGAAGTTTTCTTAAGCCCTTAGCGGTCTTGTGCCAGTTGACCAAGTGACAGATGTGGCAAGAGCTAGTACTTGTGCATACAACACCGTCGCTTCCAAGTTTGTTACGAACTACTGGGTTGATAAAATTAAAGAAGGGACTCCCAGGAGTTGTAGCATTATTTCTGCAATACTAGGGCCCACCACTCTTTTTGGCACCATTGCTAGGGAAGTGTCAGAGTATTGGTGATTGCTTCTTTTCTTCTATTTTCCACTACAACCTTCTGCTAAGTAGTTTATTTCATTTCCATTCTGCAATTTCATTTCTGCAAAAGTAGATTAGACATTTCCTGTTTTCATTTCATTTCAACAAGCGTATATCAGATATTTCCTGCTTTCATAGATTAGCATTTCAATTCCGTAATTTCAATTCTACAAGCGTAGATTAACATTTCAATTCCGCAATTTCAATTCTGCAAGCATAGATTAGCATTTCATTCCTGCAATTTCATTTGAGGAAAATAGGTTAGTCCTTTCCTGCTTTCATTTCAATTCCACATTTTCATTTCAGCAAGATAGTTAGTTGTAGTTCAATCTATTTTAGTTTTACAGGTACAAGTAGAAAAAATTAAAAATCAACCAAAAATATTTTCTTTCATTCCTTGTAGGAGTAGAGATAATTCAGAAAAATGATTTCACAACACCCCAACTGCTTCACACAGCCAACCTTCTCTCTTCTTCGATGGTTGTGATTAAAGAACCCTTAGGTAGACAGCAAGACATATTTTAAGAACCTCAAGGGGAGAAGAAGAAGAAAACATTCCTCTGGAGCAAATGGCTACAAACAAAAATGTTGGGAGTAGTACCTTATTCAGAAATGAATTTGCAAATCAGATGGAAGGTTTCAAGAGCGATACGAGGCAGTTTCTTGCCATGCAACTGGATACCTTATAGATCCAAAGGAGGTAAGAGGAAGCCAAGAGGGCTTTGGCCATCTTTTGTCCCAGGCGCACTAGAAAGCATCGTAGGAACGAATGTCTAATGCACTCCCTAGAAGTGTGTTTCATCTGTGAATAATACCATCCTACAAATTAGTGCCCTTCCTTGACTGGACTTAAAGCTGCATATCAGAGGACCAAAGGAGCCATTGAACCACTCTACTATATGAACCAAAGGAGGCCACATGGACCCATACCTTACCAGCAGGGAGTGCAAGGGACATCCCAGACCTATTATGACCTCTATCAAGCCACTTCCATGCCTTCTTGGGGTCCCCCTGCTCATCCTTCCTGGTCCACACCCCCTCCTTGGTCATATCCTCCTCAATACCATGCTTCTCCAGTTGCTCATTTTTTCCACTCTTATGCTCCGCCACAGCCTCAGTGGAATGCACCTCATGAGGGGTGGAGGGCCCAATACAACACTCCTCCCACTCCTTAGCCTCCACCACCTGCCCAACCACAACTCCATCCACATCCATCTCAAATAAACACCCCCACTAAGCTACCCATACCACCATTTCGAAACCCGCACATTGGAATAGCTCAACCTGATTGTAATGTTGAGGCACAACATGTCCAAATGACTCCTCTTGAGGTCAATGATCTTCACCATAGCTTAGGAAGAGTATTGCGAGAAAGAGATTATATTGATACCATTGAAGGACCACATCCAACAAAAGAAGATTCAAATGAGGAGATTAATGAACCATGGGTTGCACTTGATGAAGAGAAGACATCAAAATCAGAGATCGAGAGAGTTCCCTCATGGTTACCATCAAATCTTCCATGTATTCAAGAGAAAACTCAGCAGAAAGAGGAAGATGTGAAGGTCATGATAGAAGAAGATATGGAGAATGATCTAGATTAGCAAAAGGACCAATGATATCAGAGCTATATTGAGATATGGTTTTAGATGGTCACTAAGTTGCAGCAGTACTCTCTTCTTTAGCTATGCCTAATCCCTTCAAACTCAAATCAATTGGTCTCTGAAATCCAGATAGCTGTGAAAGTATGCATCTCAAGCCTCCACATCATTTTGTCTCTAACTTTGATGTGCACATGGCTCCATTGGAAGTATTCTTATACTTGAAAATGATTTTGTTTTTCAAGTAGGGTAGGATAGAGAAAAAAAAATGAAAAAAGGAAAAAAAAAATGAAAATGAGAAGAAAATAAAAATCTAAGGTGAAAACCTCCTTGGAGGCTCCTTATATTAGCTCTAGGGAAAATTTTAAGAACCCCCCCTAAATTTATAAGTATAATAAATGGGCGAATCTCCATGGTATATAGAAAAAATGGAAGGCGATTTTATCAATAATATAATATGTATATATAATTGTTTGGCGAATCTCTCACCAGGCATGGCGAATATTTTACTCAATTATAAATCTTGTAAGATCTTGGTATTACCATGGGTTATCATAAAACCTGGAGCTTAAAAATTACTATTAGTAATTTATAAAAATAATAAAATTAATAGTTGATTTTTATTTTATTTTTTATTTTAACCAAGCTAAAATGGTTGGCATACAATAAATTACAACATCCATTTTTACTTGATCCACCAAGCCTCGAGAGGGATCAAATATTTCCTCACTCTATGCTAGTTTGCATATCACCATATTTGATACCTCTTGGGGGTTAGTAGATGCAGAGTAAAGATGGATCTATGCTGGTTTAATTCCCCCATTTAAATAGGCTACATTCCAGGTGAATACCATGGGTCAATACCATGTGCCATTTTGGTGAATACCATGGGTCAATACCATGTGCCATTTTCATTTTTATTAATACTAATATTATGGTTAATAATGTTTTTTTGCATGGTATTAATAACAATCTAGTCCATGGTATTTGTGCCATAGTATTTTGCCCATAGGTTTCACCTAAATATAAAGAATTTTTTGAATGTTCATAAACATAAGGTGACTTATGGAGTAAATATAAAAAAATGTTTTATTTTTTTACCATACCTCTCGTTTATTTATATTTTTATTAATTTACCATACCTCTTTTACAAATATGGTATTTGGCCCATAGGATTCCCTTAAATAAAACCTCTTTCTTGAGCCTTCATAAATAGAACGACGGTTATGGACTAAATATAAAAAGAGGTTTTATTCATTTACTATACGTCTAGTTTATTTATATTTTTATTTATTTACCATACCTTTTGAGTAAGTATAAAAAGATGTTTTATTTATTTACCATACCTCCACTTTACTTATATTTTTATTTGTTTTACACCCTTGCATGTATATAAGGTGACTTATGGAGTAAATATAAAAAAATGTTTTATTTTTATTTACCATACTTCTCATTTATTTATATTTTTATTAATTTACCATACCTCTTTTATAAATATGGTATTTGGCCCATAGGATTCACTTAAACAAAACCTATTCTTGAAAATGGGCGAATGGAAGGTTATAACTCCTAATTTCAAGGGCTAAATTAACCTTTTTTACCCTCTCCCTTAAAATAAGGTGGGCTATTTGAGGTGATTTGTAAAAATTTATTATGATACAAAATATTCGCCCACTAAAAATTTAAAACCCCTTAATTTCGCCAAAGGGCGAACATTCACCCCTAAAATTATCTATGATTGGCTCATTTATTGAAAACCTCCATAAGGCGGTTAATGGGTCGAAAAAAAGAAGAAAAAAAAAGAAAAAGATAGAGAGAATAAGATCCCTCGGTGAAAACCTCCCTTGGAGGCGCCCAGGGCAGGCAATTAGGGTGAAAACTTCCATGAGGCGTCCTAGTTGTTTTCAAAAACAAAAAACAAAAAAAAACAAAACAAAAAAACAAAATAAAGAAAACAGGACTAATCTCTATGAAAAATTGCAGGTTTTAGTGAATACATTGCAGGAAAAGAGGGGCACAAAATGAGGACAGGAGTCCGTACCAGGCTCCAGGACATCCCTTCAGACACTCCCTCCATGGCCACTCACCTCTCCTAGGATTTTGTCACATTGAGGTCAGAATTGGGCTTTCTACAGGAAGTTCTGGGCTTTTTACAGGAAGTTCTGGGCTTTCTACAGGAAGTTATAGGCTTTTCTACACGAAGTTCTAGGCATTTCTACAGGAAGTTTTGAATTTCTACAGGAAACATCCTGTAGAACCTTTGGACAAACCAAATTAAATTTTAAAAGGGAATCTGATGGTTGAAATATGTTGGTTAGGCCTGCAAGCACCCCTGTTTCCATTCCTCACCTTTCTCCATCATTTCTTCCACCTCATTGTGCTTCTACAGGAAGTTCCTGTAGAAATTAAAGGAAGCTAGAAATGGATTTCAAAAAGGCGGTTTGGAGAACATGATAGCTTCCTAAAGTGTTCATAAGTCCTCCTTCCTTCTTCAAACTCCTCCTCCATCATTTCCATGCCTGCATCACAGCCCAAGCTCATTTTTCTTACCATGCAAAAAATTGCAAAATGCTAGGAAACAAAAATACATAGTGGTGAAATTTGTTTTTGCCCTAACGTAAAAACCGTTCATCCATTTGCAAAAATATTACATTGGGAGTTGTATATGGGTGATGGAAACATACCAAAGAAGTTTCAGCCAATTCTGGTGCACGATTTCCAAGAAATCAACCTCCATCACCTTCAGCCATTTTTCCATTTTCTCCATATCCGTGCATCTATTTCAAAACCTGTTCCATGGGGAGATGCATATGGGTGATAGTAACCTACCCAAGCAATCTCAACCAATTCCAATGCACGATTTTCGAGAAATTGACCTCTGTAATTTTCATCCATTTTTCTTTTTTCTCAAAATCCGTGCATCCATTGACCACCATTTCACTCTGGGAGGTGCACAATGACGATAGACACATGCTCAAAAATTTTTAGATCGATCAAATCTATCTTTCAGGAGCAATGGTGAAAACAAGTTTCTGTCCTGTGGAAATTCAACATCAGCAGCTTGAGGGTGCAGATCTGAACGTGGAAACAAATTCCTGTAGTGTAGATCCGACCAGAGGACGCCTGCACAAGGAAAACAGTCATGAATCAACAACCAAGCCATCATGCAACCACATAAACAAATGCATGCAGCAAATGAAAGGCCACAACACCTCACAACAACCACGCTCGACTTCCAGGTACGTGACTAAACTCGTTCCTATGTTGCATGAATCTAATTTAAGAACTGAATGAAAGAATGAGATGTTGGGATTCAACTAGAAAGCTAGCCAGTTCAATTGCACTCATCCAGGGATCACTAGCACATGTGTGTAGTCATTCACGGGAAATTAAGAAAAAAAAACAGACAGTGATAGAGATTTTGAATTCCAACGTAACTAATGGTAACGGATTCCAGGAAGAGAACATACAGTTCATCATAGCACTGCAGTCTGCATGTGGCCACGTACACGTGGCCACCTCACCCCCTCACCATGAATTTCACCGTAATTCAAAAATGCTCAGCTGAAGAACTCACGTTAATTGCTGTTCATTTACACTTGCAACTCCTCTCAGCGAAGTATGCGTCCTCCCCCTCCGTAGTCTGTTAGCCCAAGATTTTGGACCTGTTTCAAAATTCTTCCGCATCCCAGGCTCGTTCAGAAGTGCCGTGACATCCTACAGAAGTCGGAAAATCATTCTACAGGAAATACAACATAAGCCTTCCAGAGTAGAGAAAATGGGTTTTTCTTCGACAAATTTGGAGTCCTGAAAGAGGTAGGCTCGAAAAACACTCTTCCATGCATGGTTTGTTCAAAATGTGATGAATTGCACTATATTGAATAAGGAAGTCAAAGACAAGTCTACCTGTGAGTTGAAAATAGTGGTTTGCCTGTGTGTTGCTCGAAATTACTCAGTGAGTTCTGTGTCAAAACTCTCCTCTATGGTCCCTGAAAAAAAAAAAAAAATCTCCTAAAAAAAAGGATGAAGCACTGTGAGGGCTAACCAGCGTATGAAGTATTTGAATTTTCATAATTGTATGTATGCTAAAGGTGAAAATTGAGCTCTGCACTCTGTCTGGGGAAACCAAAGTCCTTCTTCTGTACATGGACAGTCGAGTTTTTTAAAACCAGGAAACTGGTGCAAGGTTAAAACATAAACACCTGAGGGACACTGTCTTCAAGTTCAAGGGACGAAACCATAAACACAATTTTCCTTTCTAATCAGAGCACAAACCAAAATAGAGCACTCTCACCATGCCAGGAGGGTTTATCAAGAAGGAAACCTCGGATTCCAGAAAATTGCATGAAACTCCCGAGGTGGTGAACCTATTGACATGTGTCAATTGGATGACCTTTTGTGACAAAATTCAAGGTCATGAAGATGAGATAACAGAGGAGTTCTTAATATCCCTGCAGCCTAAATCAAAGACACTAGCCACTATAAATTTCAAAGCAAAAAAGCAAAAAAGCAAAAAAAGAATTCTTCCTACTAGAGGAACAATTTGCAGAAGACAAGAATGGGGTCTGGAGAGCCAGCCTACATCCTTTTTGGAGCGAGGTCAATCCTCAGATCATGAAATACATTACTTGTGAGGGGTGGTTCAGTATTGTCTACGGTTATCACTTCCGGTTGCTAAGTGAACTCAGACATGGGATAGATTTACCCCCATAACAAAAGTTAAGCATCCCCTATTTCCTCCTACAATCATTAATTGAGTGTGGCACAAAATTGAAGTAAGGGACACCAGATCAGCTAACCCATCATGGGCTTATCAAGCTTCTAGTGGAAGATGCCCTCCATAGCTACACTGTCCCTCTCTCCTGGGAGATTTTCTGCAACATGTCCAAGGATGATGATATTCGAATTTTGGCCGAGGAACTCACTTCATCTAGTACTGAAGAAAGGGAGCACATTGAGGCAGAAGAGAAAGCCAGGGGTAAGGAAACACAGGACAGACCACCACACAAATAACAAGAAGAGAAACGAGGGAATGGCCAAGTTGTTGAGCCCAAAACTGTGGGTGGAACAAAGGCACAAACACTAAGGGAGAAACGATTGCAGAGCAGGGCAGAGAGGACTGAAAAAGTCCAAACAAGTGAGGCAAAAACCAAGGCAACCACACCACAATTAAAAGGCAAGACACCCCCAGCCAAGTAGACCAAAACACTGAAGACAGGTTCTACAGGAAGCCAGAAGACAGTTTCTACAAGAAGACAGAAAGCAGTTTCTACAGGAAGACAGAAAACAGTCGACACAGGACTTTCTACTGGAAGTATGGAAACAGAGGAACAAAAAGGAGAGATTGCCTAAGATTTTAGCCAGGGAGGCAGCAACTGTGCTGGCTACCCTTAGCACATCTCTAAAGAAAAAAAGGTAGTGAAATGGGGGAGCGTTCCATGTATTTTAAGGCAAGGAGGAGCATGAGGATAAAACCTGGCAGACCCCAACCACAGTCAAAAGAGCCAATTACAATTGTAGACAACCCCAACTACACAAAAGGAAAATTCTCCCTCAAAGGCATCCATCACCTATGAACAGGGAAGCCCGAAGACATCCACTTGGAGAGAAAGAATGAAAATGTTGGACACAACAGCCTCTCTATAGGATGCTGAGACTGTTCTACAGGAAACTCGGGCTAAGCTAAGAGAGACCAAGAAATTGGAGGAAAAGGCAGCCAAACAATCACAGGAAGAAGGAAAGACAAGGAAACATCTGATGAGTAGCAAAAGGAGGACAAGTTGTAGGCTAAGGTTGAGGCGCTAACAAAACTGCTACAAGAAAAGGAGCACAGGCAGTGGAAAGAAGCAAAGAGAAAAGCATGGTTTCATGACCAAGAAGAGGACATCACTTCAGAATCATGGCATGATAGGGAGGCCACCAGGGCCATTAGAGATAAAGAGATAGATTAGTTGCTCGAAGGATGAGCAACACTTTCAATAGGGGGTGATGATGAGCCCCGAAAATGGATAATTTATGGGCTCATTTAGCCTCCTAATTTGACTTAATCCACAATTCTCATTAGTTTATTCCATGTTTTTTATTATATTTATGCTAATAGAGTGAATTGGGTTAGTCATTATGCCAACAAGTCTAATGGGTGCTTTGTGTAGTGTTTTGGTCAATTTTGAGACAAAATCAAAGGTTTTAATGAGTACTTGGCAGCCAAATTCGCGGAAGAACAAGGGAGAGGATTTTTAGGAAGGTGTCCCCTTCATTTATGGGCCCTTACCTTGAATTCTCCACCATCAGCTCAGAGTTCAAGGGCCACCAAATCGATTATCACAAGGGCAGCCAAGCAAGTCAAGTAGGACTGCTATTAACTGCAAGTTTTGGGTAGCCGAGTCCCTAAAGTTTAGGAGGACTGTTGGGGTCCTCAATGTGTATAAATAAGAGGGCTTAGGGCCTCATCTCAGTTAGCCACTTTGTAGGAAAAAGTTAGCTAGTTTATAGTTCGGTTTCTAGTCTTTTTTTAGGCAGTAGTATAGCTCTGCATTTCAGCAGATTTTCAAGTTTTCCTTGTCGACATCTTTTGGAATGTAACTATTCTTTTGATCAATAAAGATGAATGAAAATTTGCACCAGCTTTAATCTCTCTTAGGAGGCTATAGCTCTTGGGTTTGGGCCCATCTCCAGTGCCCAATACCTCCTTTTCTTACTTTCTTGTGTCTTTGCTGCACTCTTAGAATAAAATCTGTTATTTAGATTAAAATATTGCTTTGTTACTTAGGTCATTTTTGATGATTAAAATAGCTTTTCATGTCTAGATTTAATTGATAGGTTAATCATAGGGAAGATCTTGAGAGAAAGGCTACCAAGCACCTTGGATCTCACTTCACCCTCAGTGGAATCATGAGCTGGGACCAAGGTGAGCTTGCTGCCACCAAAAACGTTGTTTTGCTTTGTCATGCAATCCTTAGTGTTGGAATTTTCATTTGTAGACGTTGATATTATTTTTGTTTAAATGCTTCAGTTTATTATTGCTTAGTTGCATAGTTATTTCACGTATTCCATTTCGAATAACCTTTTGTTCATTTCCTTTTGTTGTTACTTAGGTCAGATTAGAGTGAAGTAACTAGGTCATAGGTTTTCTAAGTGTTTTTTTGTTCAGTTTGAAAAATAACTGGCAGAGCGCATATCATACTTCTCCATCTATCCATACTCCATCCAACCTACCTATTTCATCCCCCATTTCAGATCCTTGCCTTACCTTTGCCACGTTCCCTCACGTTGACCTACTTTCCATATTATTGTGTAGCATTGCCTTATCTCTCCTTGAACAAATCCAACCATCCTTATCACTCCTCAGATCCATCCACCAAAACCTGGACCTTCTCACACCATTATCACACCTCCATACCCACTCCTTCATCTTTCTCCCTCCATCCATCCTCCAAAACCCCATTTCTGAACATCCTGTAGAAAATTACAGACATCTTGTAGAAATTCCAGAACATCCTGTAAAACCCCTACAGACTTCCTGTATAAGCTTACGAAAGTGATTTCTTGATAGTCGAACTCTGTGAAACTCTCTAGAAGGGTGCTAGGGACCCCTTAGGCCCTCTCCGAACCTTCCCAACCTCCTACAAGCATTTCCTCTCGCCGATCTACCTCTGCACAGTCAAAAACAGTGAAAGCACATGCATGATAATTCTAACAACTCATTCAAAAATACAAAAGGATGTTTTCTTTAGATAGAAGTAGCTTAGACACATGTACTTTACCTTCTTAGAAGTAATGGCATCTCTTTCAGTAGCTTTCATCCTCTTTTCCGCATCAGTAGGGCTAGCGGGTAAAATTAGGGTTTGCTAGGGTTTGTGTTTTCTTCCAGCTTTTCAGTTTCCTTCCGCAAGTAGATTAGCTTCCTTCATGTTAGCTTCCATCCATCAGTTAAAAAGCTTCTTCTCATAGCTCATAGAAGTTCACTTAAGCCCCTATTGTACTTGTGCCAGCTGACCAAGTGATAGTTGCGGAAAGAGCTAGTACTTGTGCATACACCACCGTTGCTTCTAAGTTTGTTATGAACTACTGGGTTGATAAAATTAAAGAAGGGAGTCCTAGAAGTTGCAGCATTATTGCTGCAATACTGGGGCCCACCATCTTGAAATTTTTGTTTCTGGACAAATAGTGATAAGCCATGTGGTGCAACATTTTCTTCTCCTTGTTAGGCTTGTCCAACAACTTCTCAAGGTGGATATTTACTCTTTTCGACCATGATTCTCAGTCGGCCTCTATTTATTTCTCTAGTGAAGTTAGCTTGATTTTCCTTCTCTTTGCCAATTTCCAGTTTTCCCTTATGTTTTGCATATCCATGATTGTTTGTTTGTCCTCGAATTGCTTGTTCTATTGCTCAAGGTAATTAATTATCCATTTAGCCCTCTCAAGGTCAAGTGATAGGCTCTGGATCTCAACTTATTTTTCCTTGATGATCTCATCCTTGAGTCTTGATCTTTGGGAGCCAAAATCAATGTCCTCTTCCTCAATCAAAACGAAATCTTTGTCTTGGCCTTCAAAAGCCCCTTCATCATGCAATGATTGTTTTCCTTTGTCCTATACCTACTCTATTGAAGAAGAAGGCAAAGCCCCTTTCACCCCAGATGAAGATAGCATTTTCCTATTGTCTGGTGAAGAGAACAAGACCCCTTCCACCCCTGGTGGAGATAATTCTCGTTTTGGAGCTACAAATAGTCTCCTTGTGTCTTTCACATAGGTGACAAACATTGGCACACCTATAGGTTCAGTCTCATGAAAATTTGGCTCAATTGAAGGCCCTCCTTCCTCATTAAGCACTGATGGAGTCACTTGAGGGCTTTTGAATACCTCATGTGCAATGAAAGTATCCCATGAAATATTTAGTAAGCTTAGCTGATGTAAAACAAAAATTTTAATTAATGAGAAATGGTAAATGCTACGGAATTGTTGAGGAAGAGGTTTCCTTTGCACGTACTAAGCCATTTTCTCAATATTCTGGCATATAAAGTATGGAAGATTCATCATCCTCACTCTTTTTAAATTCATCAGCAATCTAACATGATATGTATAAAGACGGGAAAACATTACCTCACAGGTGAAATATTTGGTAATGAGTTTCATGAGTGGAGCATAAGTGTCTTGCAGGAATTTGAAAGGAAAGACCCCATTGATTTGCCTCTGGTAAGTAGCCTTGATGTAAGGCTCATAGTTCTCTCTGCCCACACGCTGCCCCTTATTCCACTGTTCGCCCACATTAGGGATGCCTGTTGCTGCTGCTATGGTTTCAGGTGTCAGGGTGAAAGAGACACCACCTAGGTTCACTTGGCCATTGTGAAGATTAAGAACAAATAACCTTAAAATCTCATGGTGATATCGCACCCTGTCCACCATTTCACAAAATTGGTAACATGATTGATGTTTAAAACATGCTACTACAAGAGGGCAAGCAAGTAACTTTGTAAGAGTGTCGAGCTCCTCCCGGATATGTTTTCCTCCTTTATGTGGTTTTCTTGGTGCATGAGCCTCTTGGGAAGAGTCAATGGAAATTTCATCATCCCTTTCATACGATGTGTCTATTTCCGTACTTGCAAATTTGGAGTGAACAATGATGAGTATGAAGAGATTTTTCTTTAAGGTATGAAGGTGAATAAGGTGACTGTTATTTTTCCTTTTGGTAAATGTGGGATTAACTAATAATATGACTGTGAATGAGGGTTTTGATGGTGGGGAAATGTAATGGGGGGAATAGGAAATGGGGTTAGGGTTTTGGGAATGTATAGGGTTTATGTCTAGGAATAATGTATAGGGTTTAGGGTTTGGTAATGGGAGTGAACGCCAATGAAGGGGGAAAAGGGAAGGGATTTAAGGAAATTTAGTGACAAGGGAAGAGAATGGGGTGTGGAATATAATCAAAAGGGAATTGACAACAAAAACAAAACCCTATGCAACTTTGGCAGGACAATTTCAGTGATAGCCAGGGTTTGCTTTTTAGACACATAAAGCACCAGCAAATATGGAAAAATCCCTTGCTAGACCAGACGAGGGGCTGTACTTACTTGCCAAGAGGTTATTTGTGCATTTCGAGGCAGATGAGGGTGATAAAAAAAATTTTGAAGCTCCCACAACAAATGCATAGCACTGCCTCCCAAGTATGTAGCACACTTTCTATGCGTAACGCACGACCAAGTTACAGTTCAGAAACTGTGCCAGATGCTTAGTGCCAGGCAGGGTCGTAGTGCTGGTGCCTAGATGCGTAGAGCCACCAAATTTTTTGTGATTTTTGCATGATTTTGCCTCTTTCTCCGACAAACTTGATTTTTGTTCTGCAAGAGTGAACTTGCACAATGAAATGACAAAGAGGACCATTTTCACTTTAAATATGAATGACTTTAATTTTTCATCCATCTCAAACCCACTTTTCTAATGTTAAAGTCACTTTGCTTTTAAAATCTCTGTTTTTCTTTTTGCAGTTTGACTCATTAATTGAACTTTGCTTGAAGAATTGATGCATTGATGTTTTTGTTTCTTGCAGAAGCTAGATTCTGCAAGGTGATGAAGCATAGTAGCTCTGAAATTATTACATATAGGAAAATTAAAATTACATGAAATTTTTATACATAGAAAATAAAACTCTGTTTTTCCTCAAAATAGGGTCTTGAGGAGGAACTTACTTATTGAGCATAATACCATTGAAATTTTGATCTTGAGAGCTTATTTGACCTCCTCATGTGCCTGCTGACACTTATTGAGCTTTTACATGACTATGGTGACAAACCCTAGACCTAATGAGACCTAAAACACTAAAAATGGCTTTCGCAAATGTAATGACAAAAAATGATTGTAAATGATCTGAACTTGTGAAAATAGGCCAGCAAGTAAAGACCATGAGGGAAATTTGACAATGAACAACTTCCATTAGTTAATGCATGGCCTAATGGAATGCAACTGATCGGATGGGACACCTAAAATGCATGCAAAAAGATAATTTGATCACTGATGGAGGGATGAAAATACTGACACTAAAAATCCTCATAGATGAACACAGGAAATCTTGGCTTCTCTGCAGCCCTCCTCCCTACACTCCAAGTTCCCATTTCCTTGCACTATTCCTTGTGGATGATTAGGCTATTACCAAGTGCAAAAACCAGCCTTCAAAATTGCGCAATCGCCAAGGATGAATCCTTGACTGCATGCATGGGGTTTCTCCATGAGAAAACACATGCAACTGATAGTACACTATCCTTGAAAATTAATCTCGACTGCGTCTTTCTCACAATAGACATGCATGAGTTTCTAATGGGGGAATCTTCAGCAAACTGGAGCAACACTAGTTGAGTGCATTAATGCATCAAGTGGCTATTAACTCATTATTAGTTCCTCAAACAGTTTGGAACTAATTTAAGTAGACTTAACTCAGTAAAATAAATTAACTAATTACAACTCAAATATAACTCAATCTTATCTCCTTAATTTAAGGGATAACTCTTGCATCACTTTAGAAAGACTTCTAACGTGAATTTCACCAACTAATTAATTTGAAATAGATTAAATAATTATTTCCAAGTAGCTATTAAGACTAAATTCGATTTTAATCCACAATTTAATTTAAGGACAAATTAAATTGGAATATTCTTGTTTCCATATTTCAACACTCCCTCTCAAAAAGAAAGGGATTAATTGCCACCCCGATCCTGTCTCTATGGAACTCAAATTTACACTTTGACAATGCCTTTGTCAAAATGTCCGCATCTTTCTCCTCTATTGAAATATACTGCAGCAACATGATCTAGGGAAAGTGGGAGACAATGCATTTGAGCTCATCATTCACCCATCCCTTGGCCCGCACGCAGTGTTCAATGTGGACTACCTTCGGTCATAATTTCCACCATTACTAGACACATCCGACACTGCAAAATAGCTCACACCGGTAGAGTTGAATCTAGATTGCATGGAACAAGTTGCAACTGATTAGATCATGGATACACAGATCAAGCACACTCTCTAGTAGAATATCCAACTGTATCAAGTTGTCAAAGTAGGCCAACTCCTTCACCAGGGCAATTCTCTCACCAAGGACCAAGTTCAGCAAAAGATTCCTCATCTCATGGAGGAACTCAAAAGAATGGCGTCCATTGCTTCCTAGGGGGGAGGAATGATCCAGGTGGATATTGGTGGCCACGAGACAATTTCACTTGCACCCCCACCATCTCTTCTATTCATTTTTCAGTTTCCTTAATTGTAGCACACTTTACTATTTTTAGCCGTTTTTCGGGTCCTAAACTTCTGGAGCCATTTTTAGGCCTTAAACGACGTTTTTTTGGAAATCTACCGATAGTGTTTTTTGCCCAAAATCCTATTTTTCGTTGTAGTCCTCAAAGAGATATTTCCAACAGGTTATCATGCACATCAAATGGAGATAATATGACCATGTCACGACCCCGCGAAGTTGGCTATGTAACTCACCCCAACAAGGCCCATAAACTCTTGGTGTTACATCTCCTCAAGTTAGGGTTTTGGTTGTTTAGGGTTTCCTCTTATCGTTCAATAATAAAAAAATGCTCTTGAGCCTCATTGTAAGGTAGTCCAAAGTCATGTAGCCACCACATCTCTTCTCAGAGATAAGCTACCATTGTCGTAGCTAGTTTATTTCCATTTATGTTTGTAAGCATATTTCAGAATTTTACATTAATGAAATGAAGTATTATTTCCACTGCATCTCTGTGTTTATGGTTATCTCTATAATTTTTTGCGTTCCTATTTTTATCCAGATCAACCACATGGCTATCAAAGAAATAACTACACTTATTTTGTAATTCATAGACACAAAATAGTGAGAACTGCATGACTATCCAGGATTTTACCATGCCTACTTTTCATAATTGTTTCAATATTTTCTCTCTAATTCTTGAATTGCATAGTATCTAATAATAATATTCCCCCACTCATGGTATTTTTCAAGTTAGTTTAGAGTAATTAGATTAGAATTAACCAGTAGTAATAGAGGCAAAGATTATTTTTCCATATGGATGGACTACATTAATTTCTAATTCATTTTCAATTATTGTATTGGGACTCGAAGTGGAGCTCTTATTTCTAGGTAGGATATTCCTCTTGCACCCTTGCTGATCTAGGGGACTTGTAAAATACTATGGAACCATTTTTTCCTCCCTTAGGATAAGAGAAAAATCATATAATTTAATTAGGGGAAGTGAGAATCATCATATATGTACATGATCTATTTTTTGCAAAGGAAAATATCATAGAGATTAATTCATTAGTGAAATTAAGAATCATGGTATATTCACATCTCTAAAATTTCGTCACAATTGTGATTGACATATTTGTCACCTTGCACATAGGGTCACTTCACACACAAAACTTATTTTGGGCCTTTCTTGCATGAGCATTCTCTCCCCCTTGTACTCTTTATGGCATATGGTAATAGAAAATATTGGTGGACCTTTAAGAGGGTTTTTATCATTACACACTCCAAATAAATGTGTTTGGTCCATCCTCCAAACTCAAATCCACATAGAATTCACTTTAACTTAACAAATTAATTTCCCCCATTATAGGGTCACAAAAGAAATTTCATGTTCTATTTTAGGATTTTGTGGTAGGAATCCAAATAATTATCCTTAGCCATTTTCCATAGAAAACATAGAATTTTTCCTTATGGGGAACTTGAAATCCTCCATAATCCAATATAAGAAAAGTTACTAGTAAGAAGAAACCTATGAAGGGTGAAAGTCCTAGGCCTATGATCTTTTGGACCTCCTTGAGTCTCCTAAAAATTAGTAGGGGTTCTAAATCCATCATCGATACCCAGAATATGATATTCTCTCACCTAACCTAAATAAAGGTAGTTGGTGGCCATACTTAGAGCATACACCCAAGGTGGTGGTTATGAGTAGTAACTGCATATGGAGGTTAATTTGAAAGGTTGTTAGAAGCATCATCGGTCACTTTAGAACATTCCCAAGTACCCCTAATTATAAACCTTCTTTCAACATTTTATAGTTTTCTTCCACTGGTTTCATCCCTACTATCAAAAAATTTTAGATGGCTTAGTTACTTTCTCAGTGGAAAGAAAATAATTATTTTAGGTACTCGAACATTCCAACACTTTTTCACCCGTTTTAAAAAGTCACTTCATTAAAACATTAGAGCATATTGAAATAAATATTTTTATTTTTACTTTTTTTATGCTTGATTAACTCATTCAAACCCATGTTCAAACCTCCCTTAGATTTGCTTCACATCACATGGAACCATTAGGGACTATACAACCTATTGTTGGTCTTGTTTCCTTTAAGTCATCCCACCTTTGGTGAGAGGTGTTTGTAGTCTTACAACTTCCCTTGCTCAATCTTCACCTTAATGATCACCACTTGATCCCCCCTTGTGAAGTTCAATGATCACAAGAACAATATTACATGTTATGATACCCTAGGGTACCTCTCATTTACAAAATTTCCAATCATATGTGATAGAAAACCCAACTCCAAATCTCTAATTTGTGGATTATTTTAACCTATAGACCTTACGAAGCTTACAAATGATCCAATTTCCAATGAGGTTGGCTAGCCTACTATGCCACCCAAATTATCTTCTACTCTTCTACAATTGAAAGGTAATTCCATATAGGACTCTACAAATGACGTGATATAAATTTATCTATGGTGTTCATCCAATAGTATCATGAGATACTCTATTCATTTGAGTATTTTTGAATGCACTCTCATTGGGTCCATGGCCTAATGGTATGTAGTGAGAAGACAATGGCCCAAAATACTGTGTAATCCTTGAAAACATTCTTCCCCATATTTTTTCAATTAACAACATACCATGACGCAAGACTGGAATTATTTTCTGAGTTTATAAAATCACTCTCAATGCATATCATAGACCATATCCATTAATGATGCGAACATTATAACATTTTCAAAGTGGAAATTCCACATGAACTTCTATTATACTTTTTCCTCTAGTCCCTTTTCCTACTAATAGAAAAAGATGTTGCAACCACTATGTTGGAGAATGACGAGCAAGCTATCACCAAGGCTTGACATTTTGAAATAATATATTAAAAATTAAGAATAGCTTTATATGGTTATTAGCAACACTTCTCTCACACAACGTTTCAACCAAGAAAATTCTAGGGAATTGAATAATGTTTATGGAGTCATTGGGTCCATGTCATACTTAAAACATTGGGAACACATTGGGAATGATGTTCCCTTTAGAAATTATTCAATACAATGCAAACCAAGCCCCTATTGGTGGTGATATTTAGGGAAAACCATGTGGTTCGTCCCCCACATTTCCAAACATGGGTAGTGTAGCACCTGTACCTCCATTATAATAGGAGGCTATTATCAAAACCCTCTGACTACATCTAGTATCCCTTCCAGGTAAGGCATAGCTACCATACCGCATGCAATTCTAATGGTATTTCCACATGCCAAACTACATAATGAACCCAACCATAAGGAAACCCTTAGTGCCTTTTCCGTGGCCCACCTCAACCTAATCCCGCCAACTAGATTTCTTACCAAAATGTGAGCATCGAATTTGTTCAACCTTCCTGTCCACAACAAGAACACATGCCTTTGAGTAGTTCAATAAAATAAACCCCCTTTCTAGCAGTACAACAAGGAGAAGAAAGGAAATAATAACAAAAGATAGAGTTTTTAGGGTAGATGATATCCCCAAAATTGAAATGAATCATCCAATCAAGTCACTAATTACCCACAACAACATGGAAAGTACAATGGTCTTTAGACTAACATTCCCTAAGAAAATGTGGGTGGTATGGTCATTACACACATTACGTTAACCATATATAAGCCCCATGTTAACCTAAAACCCTTTATTAATCCCTATATATTGTATGATTACATTTCTATTGTTATATTGTTATGTAGGCCAAAACCTCTCATGACCACATTTTATTATACTTGTACCATTTGTCTACTATTTATAGATACTAGGAGACCTACACTTAGAATCATCAAACTTTTTCTTGTGATTTATATTCATTGAAAAATAAGGTTTTCCCTCTGAAGAGGATTGTAATTGTCCTTTTCTTATCATTTTTAAGTTGTGAGGTTCAGAACATATGGTATTAGATCTCATCATCTTAGGGTTTTGTTCCTTCAAATAGGTTTTTGTGGCATTTTCACTTTCGATTTTTTTGGGAGGTTTGAAATGGTGAAACTTTGAGAATATCAAAGAGAAATATTAGGTATAATCTTGTTGATATTTCATATCTTGGTTCACTATATTTTTTGGAGATATGTTCCAAGGAATTTAGTGTTCTTGAATGCTCCTAAAATCAATATCAAATAGATTAGTTCAAAATTCTTTCTATAATTATTTTTAATGATTATTTAGACCATGAAGACTGCACCAAATCAAGGAAAAATCATGATGCACATCTAGTTCCAATTCGAGGTCTTGGTTCCATATAATTTAGGATACATGCTATAAGGCTTTTTGTTTTCCTAAATGCTATTGAAATCAATTTCAAATAACTTAGTTTTGAATTTTCATAATAAACATTTTTCTAGGCAGTTATAGAGTGTTGAACTTAGACCTCATTAAGGAGAAATTTTGTAGAATACCTTATTCAAATTTTAGAATTTGTGTCACTATTCTTAGGAATTATACCTTGTGGAAGTTAGTGTTTGTGAGAAATCGAGAAATAAATTTTAAACAAGTCAACTTGATATTTTTTTTCTATATATTCTTTTTAGGGACTTTTTAGATTGTGAAATATCAATGGATTTCATGAAACATATAGAAGTCCCCAAGTAACAATTTCAAAATTATATTAAATAACTGGACATTTGTCACACTATAATAGCTCTTCTCATGGGAAGATTCCAAAAACTATCAAATTTTGGGAAAGTTACGATAACTTTCACTTGACACATCAAATATTCTTCGCACCTGTGGAATTGCAAAAGATACATATCAGACTATTATAGACCAAAGTTTTGCATATAAACGGACACAAATCTTAGAGATATATCAAAAAAAAAAATCCATTTATGTATTCTCCAAATTATCGTACATAAGTTATAAGTAACCTAATTCTTGATTAGAATATCGTGTACTTTTGTGACTAAAAGTTGTGATAAATATGAGTACTATTATTATTTTCTAGCACGCCTTCAAAGAAAGTTACTACACAAATTAAATCTATTGAAGTCTCGTTGTTGACTCCTAAAGAAAATGAAGACTTAGAATTTAGCTTATCTAAATTAGAGAAGAATGTTAATGAAGCAAATGGTACTATATTGAAAAGGTGGATTTATTAGGTTCTCAAGAAAAAATTAAAACAGAAATGGAAGAAAAGATGAATGAAAATAGTGAAGGAAGAGAAAGGAATATGAATGAAAATAGGAAGAAAAGAAAAAATCCATCAAGGGAGAAATAAAAGAATTATAAAGCATTCTATTAAAAATATCCCTAAATGGGATGTAGAGATACAAGGAAATCATGAACATAAGAAGTGTGGTGTTGGGAATCAATATCTAATTGGGAGTATGTTATCACAGCTAGAGATCACAAATATTGAATCATGGAGCCATAATCGTGAATTTTCAATCTAAGATATACATCATCACAACTTCGAGTTAGCATTAAGGAAGTACTAAATTCCAAAGATCGCTATGAATAATTTTGTTGGTAATTATCATGTAAGATGTATATTTCACATGGAGAAATACTTTGATCCACACCAATTGGCATCCTTACAAAAGTTTAATATTGCATCATTGTTTTTAGTAAAATACCAACATGTATGGTATCAATGGCTTTGTGAAAGGAAAAAGCATTATGTTATATCTTGATCCATTTTTATAGAAGCATTGATAAGGCACTACAAGGATATTAAGATAAATATGTCTTTATTGATAAATTTTTGAAAATAAGGGTCCAATTACAAAGAACATTCAATAATTCCAAAATATCAGTGTCAAAATAAATAATATTTCGAAGGATAATTTGTTAGACCTATTTATTGGAAATTTAAAGGAAAGAATCCAACATGATATGTATCTCTTCAAAACTAAATATACATAGCATGCTTTCAATCTCGAAAAGAAATTTGAAAGTAAAAGTATGGAAACTCAAAAATTGGTCAGTAATAACTATAGAGAAAATCAAGCTTCCTATACTAAATTGACAAGGTTGAATCCTCAAAAAATGGATGAAACGGGAGAAAAGGAAATATGTTTCACCTATGACAAAAACTGTAGTAAGGGGCATAAATATAGTGAGAAGAAATCATTATGCATCGAATGTGAAGATGAAGAAGATCAAGAAGTGGAAACTTCCCAAAATCTAAGGCTAGAAGAGACCATTCCAAGAATCTCTTGTCATACATTGGATAACGTTAGTACTCAACAAACTCTCAAGATAGAAGAATATATAAAACGAAAAAAGGAAACAATTTTATTGGTTTAAGTAGTTCCTTTAGCTTCATTGATTACAAATTGGAAAAAAACTCTTAATTATACAGTGTATGCAACACCATAATTTAAAGTAATGATTGTGGATAAAAGTACCATAAATTGTTCAGGGATGTACATTAATATTAAGTTATATGTCAAGGAGTATTTTTTGGGTATACCCATGATTCAAATCCAAATGGGTGGGTTTTATTTTGTATTAGGGGTCAAATGGTTACAATCATTGAGGACAATTTCCCTTAATTTTCAAGACCTTTTCATTATATACATGTACATATACATATACATCTATACATACACATATACATATACATATATATACATATATTTCTTCTTTCAGAAGGAAAAGAAATTGAACTTTTAGGTGTCCAATGGAATCTCGGTAACTGCACAATCAGGTTCACTAGATGTTCAAACATCCATATCCACTTCTTTAGTGGATCTCAAAAAAGTTATCAACAATCATTCTAAGCTATTTTGAGATATTATTAAGGGTATTCCACCTACTTGATATCATTACCATGTTATTCATTTGCAACCTAGAAGTGTACCACCTAGCATTAGGCCTTATAAGCATAAATATGCATAGAAGAGTGAGATTGGGCATAATGTTCAAGAACTATTAGAGGAAAGTGTCATTCAACCTAGTTAGAATTATTTCTCTTCAAAAATGGTGATGGCTATAAAAAGGAATGAATCAAGGCATATGTGTCTAGATTACATAGAACATAATGGACTGATGATTAAAGATAAGTTTCATATTCCAATCATTCATGAATTATTAGATGAATTACATGGAGAAATTTTATTTACTAAGTTGGATCTTCATTCCATATATAATCAAATCAAAATGAGGAAACAAGACATTCCCCAAATATCCTTTCAGACACATGAATATAATTATGACTTTTTTTTAGGCCATTTGGACTTACAAATGTTCCTTTAATAGTTCAAATCTTGATGAATTCTATTTTCAAACCCTTCCTTATAAAATTTGTGTTAGTATTTTTGATGAAATACTAATCTACAAGGAATCTCGGGAAGAATATGTACAAAATGTTGATAAGTTCTGAACATTATTGGAAGAAAAGTAATTATATCGCAAACCTATCAAGTGTTCCTTTGGTGTTCAAGAAGTTAAATTTTTGGGTCATATTGTATCACATGAGGGTTTCAAGGTGGATACTGGGAAAATCAAAACTATGAGGGAATGACCAATTCCAAATACCTTGAAGAATCTTAGAGGATTCTTAGGATTGATAGGATATTACCATAAGTTTGTCAAGCATTTTGGTTAAATAGAAGCACATATAACAATATTATTGAATAAGGAAGCATTTTCTTGGACTAAAGATGAAACTGAAGCCTTTTAAGAAGTCAAATAGCCTATGTGTGCAATTGTTGTCTTTGATACAAATGACTTCACAAAAACCTTCATTGTGGAGTGGGATGCCTCATGCCATGGCACTGGTGTAGTTTTCATGCAAGAAGGAAGGTCCGCTGCCTTTTAAAATTGCAAAATTAAATGAAACAGTTTACTCAAACCCATCTACTGAAAATAAATTTTGGTCGTACTAAATGCAATTAATACATTGTGTCCATACCTTATGGGAAAACACTTAAAAATAATAATAAGATCATTATCATCTGAAGCACTTATTGGAGAAAAGAATATCTATATAATATACAAAAAATGGGTTATAAATATGTTGGGTTATGACTTCAAAGTTATCTACAAAGATATAAAAACAAATATTGTGTTGGATGCACTCGTAAGGAAAGATGAAGACACAAAAGGTTTGCTATGTGTTATTTTCATTCCATGATCTAACTGGGTGGAAGAAGTATGGATAGAATGGGAGAAAGATTAAATGATATACAAGATAATTTAGATACAGTAGGACATCAATGCAATACAAAAATATATGTGGAAAAATTATTTGTTATGTTATCAAGATTGCTTAAAGTTATATAAGAATTCTCAACTCAGACATAAGGTCCTTTTAGAATTACACACATGTCTTGTAGGAGGAAATTTGGGGCTCTTGAATACATACCATAGTATCAAGAAAATATATATATCGATATATATATATGTATATATGTATGCATATATGTATATATGTATGTATGTATATGTATATTAAATGTGCAAGAGTTTGTGGCAAAATTTGTAGTTTCCCAACAAAATCATGGTGAGACACTGAAGATCTCGTGGCTCTTTCAACCATTATTCATACAAACCAAACATTGGGAAGAAGTTTTAATAGATTTTATTATATTTTTACCCAAATACAAAGGAAAGAGTGTCGTTATGGTAGTGGTAGATAGAGTGACAAAATATGCCCACTTTTTATCTCTTTATCATGATCTTAAAACAAGTATAACGGAAAAATTATTCATGGAAATATCCAAAAAACATAGAATATCAAGAATTATTGTAAGTGATGAAGATTCAATTATGACTGGAAATTTTTGGACTTAATTATTTTCTTTGTTTCGTACACGTGAATTGGATCACAAGTCATCTTACTATCCTCAATTTGATGAGAAAACTAAAATTTGGAATAAATGCTTAGAAGCTTATCTACATTTCCTTGCACTTATGATGTTGTTGCCAAAAACACCCTCTAAAATTTGGTCTGCACTTGAATTTTTGGGCCTACTGTGGATCTTGCAATAGTTTTCTCCATGGTAATTTTATGATCTATCAATGCTTTGTTAAGTATTCTAGTATTCTTCTTAGTTTGTAAGTGTCAAATTCACCTACCCACACATGCTCAGTGTGCAACAAGTTCATGAGTGCACTCTTTTATGTAACCTTGAACATGCATATCATAAGTCCATCAAGATCATTCATGTGCAATTCTCAACCGATGTCGATAGTCAGTGTGCACTTTCATTGACAATCACTCACTTTTGGTTGTGATTGTTCTTCTAGTCTATGAGTTTTTCCAACTGTCGATTTTGTGCACCTTTGTATTCGTGAGTGTCACTTTAATGATTATGACTGTGGATTTTGCTTGTTTTCATTTTTATAAGTGTATTTTTCATGTTATCTTCACTTTGGCATGTGTTGTTTTCAATGTCATTCGCATTTTGCAAGTGTAATTTTCAATTTTCTCTTACTATCGCAAGTGTCTTCTTTTGGGCATGGGAAGTTCATGCATCGCATAAGCTGAGTTATGATTTTTCTCAAAGGATAAATTTAGTGTTAATGTAGTTATTTATTTTATGGAAATGTATCACACACATTCTTAAGGTTTTATGCACTTTTGCACAAGTGTCGTCATTGTTGTCACAAATTGTACCTTAAGTGTCGCACTTGGAGGAAGCTCTGTTATTGCCACATTGATGGGATCATGTTGTTATTTTCTTCAAAGTGATAAATGTTGCATCATCAAGTGATTTGCGTGTGTGATCATGTTCAATTCTTGTTCGGTTTCACTTTGATCTCAGTAATCACACACTTAGCCAAATCTGAAAAAATTCCATGCCCAAGCAACTTGACCTCATTCAACCTTCTTGAATTACGCACTACATAGTCTCAACCGTTAATATTAGAAATTTCCTCTTAGAAATTCCTAATGCACATATCCTTCCTCCCATAAATACACACTCAGTAGTCTCAGTGCTCATCCCTGACCATTGAGCTCCAAAACTGCACAACCCTGCCTTCGAGTCACATTCCTTTTTCGCATTATGTAGTCTCAAGCATCAAGCTCCAAACTTCACCACTTTAACTCTACAAATGTGCAAGCCCTATGCCTCTATCCCTCCAAAACTGCATAGTGAGCGACCTCAAGCCTTCCTTCTTTAACCCCTCAACTTCATAGTTACCTTTACCTAGCCTACCTAAACTATGCATTGCACAACCTTAAGGCTCATTCCTAACCCTTCAACTCCTGAGCTACATAAATGCGTAATCCTTGAGCTGGTCTCCTAGCCTAGAACTTAGTTCTAACTCAGTCAGTGGTTTTCATGAAGCATGTCATAATGGGTTTATCGAACTGATGTTTTCTTGTCATGAGTGGATTTTAGTTACAGGTATTATACCATGTTATGATATGATGATCAAGAAGGAGGCCCTATGAGAAGACACCTTTGTAGTTTCAAATACAGGTTGATCAACAATGAAAAGACAAAGGGACACTAAATTTCAACAGTAGTTGAGATCAAGATGATATTGAAGACTCCCTGTCTTCAAGTCTTCTGGACGAGGAAGAGGAAGAACATATACCATATTTCAAGGAGACACAAAGATAGAAACAACAATAATTTCTTGAAATTTCCATATCATCATGTATTCCATGTCATCAATGTCATGTCATGTTTTGTCAAGCTTTCATGTCATCATTTGCCACATTAATTTTGGATTATGTAATTTCAATGTACGATAAACGTAATGTAAAGTGGAATTCCGAGAGTCATATATAGAATGAGAAATGTCATGGAGTCAAAAGGTCATATAGAAGTCAAACAGTCGTGAGGGTGATCCGAGAGTCACAAGGGAGGTGAAGGGTCACCCCATTTATTATATATGCAACCTCGTAGCTCATGCAATGTGATTTTCACATTGCTGCTCCCTACCAAGCATTAGAGAGGAAGATATTTCTTCTTGAGGAGCATGTTTTGTCTACCACTCCACTATTGGATCTAGTGTTGTTCATTGTATTGATGTGTTTTGGAAATTTGGCTTAATACTTGAAGCTCATTGAGCCAATGCAATTTCCTGTGTATGTTGTAAATGTTCTAAGACTACTCTTTGAATGTTTGCAATATATGTTGTTTTCATATGTACTAAATAAATTAAACTATTCAAGTGGCTTTGGTCCTTATCTTGTTAAAGGTGTGTTTTATGTGTTTTAACAATTGTTCCTTCTTTGTGAATTATTTTTCTAGTTAATAAATGTTCATTCATATATATGCTCATATGTCTTTATTAGATCAATACTATTACTTCTCTTTTAAAGGATCACTTTTATTTCCCCTATGATAGAAGAACCTTCATACTTTCTACAACTAATCATTCCACAAGTCATACTAACTTGTTCATCCAAAAGAACATATACATTACTCTCTTGTGTTGACCATCATAGCCAAGAAAACATCTCTAGGAACATATGGAAATTGAGCCTTATTTCCAGAAGAGCTACCACTTCAAATGGGTGAGATGTGATTGATAATTTTCATTGGGGAGAACCCCTTGGTTAAAATATTTCCAGCACCATCAACAACCTAATAAACAAAGAAAATCGGTCAAATGGTTTCCCTCAGTAGAATGGTGGTAGAAGACATCCCACCATACCTCATAAACAATGTCACCATTTATGGAAATTTATAGATATCATCCTCCATTCATAACATCACCATTGAAAGGTACCACTACAATAAAAAATTACATTGGTGAGGGTGAAAAGATGTCACCATAAGCTCATTGGTGATGGTCAAAAGAGCTTTCATCACCAAAAATTGAACGTCACCATAACTGATGTCACCAAAAGTATAGAGGTGTTGGTGACATTCAGGGTCTACCAACAATAATGATTTATAGTGATGGAGAGTCATTGTCACCATTTCATATAGGCAATAGTAATGGACCTTAGCCTTCATCACCAAAAAACTGAATGTCACTAAAGTTGGCATCGCCAAAAGTATAAGTGTTTTCATGACTTTCAAAGTCCATCACAAAGATTATTATAATGGTGGATAGTGACCATCACCATTTCATATGAAAGACAACGATTTACTGTGAGGTACCTTTCATGGGCCTCACTATTGATGCATATATATGACGAAATTCGTTGACTGTAACTATTTCATATTTTGGTGAGGGTCAAAAAATGTCACCATAAACTCATTAGTCATGGTTAAAATAGTCTTTTTCACTCAAAATTAAACATCACAAAAGGCCACATTTCCAAAAGTATAGGTGTTTTGGTGACGCTCAAGTTCCATCACGAATAATGATTATAATGAGAGATAGTGATCGTCATCATTTCATATCAACAATAGAAATTTATGGTGATGGACCTTTCATCGTCATCACTATTGATGCATATATACAGTGGCGTTCATTGAATATCACCCTTTAATATTTTGGTAACGGCTAAAAAATGTCATCAATAGCTCATTAGCGATGGTCAAAAGAGCCTTTGTCACCAAAAAATTAATCGTCACCATTCCATATGATTATTAGGTCACAATGGAATCAAACCACCGCCCTCCTCCTTGTAAAGCAGGTGCTCTTCCATTGAGCTATCCCCCTTTAAAGAATTAGACTTTAAAAACTTACACTTTGAAACTTTATAAATTGTAAATACTACAACCTTCAATAAGTTATAAGACTTTGTAATGTCTAAGAAAATAATTTACTAAACAAGAAAAATAGCATCAAATATCTAATGGTTATGGAAGTTATGAAAAGTGGGTGGAGGGAAGCATAGTTATGTATAAGATACTTAATATGTTCAGTTGAATACTCAATTAGAAGTGAAACTTTTAATACATTTATAGAAATAAATGACCTACAATTATCAGACCTAAAATATGGAATTACACCAAAGATTGATTTCTCACCTTGTGGATTACATAAATTTGTCGTAAAAACATGAAAATTTGTCTCTAAAACACTGATTTGCATGCCAAAAAGTAAACAACAATGAGTATATATGATGCAATTATGAATAATGAGCTACATCTTTGAATCGTACTAGCTATGGGGCCTAGAAAACTAATTGGGAGTGCTTCTTGTTATTAATTAATTCAAGATGTCAAAATAAAACGATCAATAACAATGATCCTAAAATGTAACCACTATACAGATGTTAAAAGTTTAAGCACAAGGTTTGGCCAATATATGTTATACCAACAAAATCTCGAAAGGGCATTAAAACACTTTCAAATCCATGCCAAGCATGAGTATCCAAATATGCAATTGCATGGATACAAGGAAAACATTGTCCAACTCTCAATGATAACTAGAAATTGTATCTATAGGTGACAAGGAACACCAATAGGAGGACTAAGAGGAATGTGGAAGGAAATAGTTCGTACATTATTTTTTGTAATATTTTGGGGTTTTACAAAGTTGTATAGGTGGAATGGTCGTGATTAGCACATCATAGGATTACTATTTACTTGTTAGACTATAGCCAAGGGGGGGTGGGAGGGGGGGGGGGGGGGGGGGGGGGGGGGGGGGGGGGGGGGGGGGGGGGGGGGGGGGGGGGGGGGGGGGGGGGGGGGGGGGGGGGGGGGGGTGGGGGGGGGGGGGGGGGGGGGCGGGGGGGGGGGGGGGGGGGGGGGGGGGGGGGGGGGGGGGGGGGATATATATTTTGGGCAGATAAGAGTCAAAGAATATAAATCTATCAAATGAATTTGGTGTCATTCTAGTTAAAATAGGCATCTTTATCATATTGACTAGAGTCTTATATAAGTAAGAAAAAAAATTACATCGATAATATTTCATGTTGACCTATAAAGCTCATACATATGACAAATAATTGAAGACATGTATGCTGATGAGTAAAGTTAGAAAAGACCTCAATATATTGCAGACTTCAGTCTAACTACAAATCATCCAAAACAATTCAGAGAACAATTAATCATTGATGAACAATGTATAAAAGAATAACATATGAGCGCGATATCAATTTATATAGTATGAGCATAATATCACTGAAGGAGACAGAATAGGTACATAGTATGTCCCAAAAAGAATTTTTTTACTTTGTAGTATATACAATGTTTCAATGCATGTTCGTGATGTTTAGGGAAGGAAAAAGAATCATGTGCCATGTTGCAAAATAAAAATATATTAGCTCCCTTAGAGAGTGGCACTTAGAAACCACATATGTCAACATGAGAGTTTAACAGAGGAGTGAAAATTATTGTATTCAACTCATGATCATATCTACATTATAAGCTTAACTCTTGCTCTAGCAGTGACCCCAAAATTCCAAGCCTCTCTCAAGGAAACCCAACCATAATTTAAAATATCTGCCAAATTCTATGTTTCACTACAAATCACTTATGTATCTCATCTTCCTACAACCTTGATTTCAAGTTTGGATTGTGTATTGGATCTTAGCAATGGGTTCATATGAAATCTTGATGGGGAAACTAAGATCTAAGAAGGAAGATCTGGGAATGATGGGGTGCTAATGAATCACAAAGATAGTATCATTTTTTCTTTCTCCATTAGCATATCAAACAACTTCTAATTTTGAGGCTCTAGTTCAGGGACTAACTTAAGTGTTTAATAAGGCAATGATACACCCAATATTGAAAGAGACTCTCCCCTCCAGTAATCGGGTTTCAGATAAATGGGGTATTAGAGATTAGAGTATTTAGGATCTCTTGAATGAAATTAGGTGTATTATTGCAAAGATTCTTGTAATAAGCTTCTCTTATTTAAGAAGATGGTTTAATAATATGAGTAACTAGATATCAAACTGAGGACATCATTTGCAACTAAAGCAAATTTAAGTGAGAATTTAGAACACCCTGTGTTGGAAGAAAATGAGAGAACGTGTGACATTTGGATGTATGGGAATACCAACACATCTATTCATGTTAAGTCAGGGCTCTCTCATTTAAGGTAAAAGGAATAATTTCCACCACCAACCATAATGAATTGTGTAGGCAGCACAACTATCATTTTTTGGGTGGAGGAAAAATATTACTGGCTACCTCTATATTTTCCTAGCTTATTTTTAAAAGAACAAAAAAAGACATTTAAAATATGCAATAACTGAGATATTTTGAAGCATAGTGCATATAGGATACCACTTTCAGGATTTTTTAGACTCTTTCTAGATGCAAAGGGGCTTTTAGTTCTACATGTCCATCAATGTTATCCCAATCAATTAAACAAGATAAACCTTTGAATAGAAATTTGGTGCTAACATATTAGTCAAGGTGATGGCAGATGAAGAAAGGGTCATTGTAAGGAATTTTTCCATTTCATCCAGGAATTATTGAAGCAAAGGAACCTACGTATCAGATCCTTGCATAGTTGGCAAAGGCTAAAGACAACGTTTTTTTTCACAACCCTTCCCAACAAGCCAAACCCACCTTATGGAGATGCACCCACCCTACCCCCTTGGGTTTTGACCTTGTGACATAGTTCAGGTGTCTAAGTGGACTTTTCCAATCCAATTAATCTACACCCTCAAGGACCGAGTGGTTCGTGTTCAAATGGTTAGAAAATTTTAGGAGGTTACCTTTGATAGGTAAACCATTGATAATACAAAATAAAGGTATTTCTTGAACCCTTTGCTAGGCACCAATGTGGTTATGTGTAGTTGTGATACAGATTTTCTGTTTTCCCCCGTAAAAATGAAAATGCTACAACATGCAATGAGTATTGAAGGTAAAGGGAAAGAAAGGTTTTTTAACGAAAAATCGGAGTGAGATGGCTAAGTTTCCTAAAACCCTCAGCGCCGCCGACAATAGGATCTTAGTCGAAGGGACAACGATTGCAGGGAAGCCCTGCATGATCCTGCGAGTTAGAACATTTGATCCACGGACCTGTCTTACCCCTACAACTGATCGATCTTTGGCGACAGAGCAAGTCTTCTCCAGTGCCCAGTTCCGCGCTGCTGCTACCCTCAAGGATCAACGCTGCCTTGGAATGGCTTCGGGCTTGGCCGATGGTCTCGCTGTTTTTGAACTTTCCAACAGTGCCTGGAGATAACCCTTCCCTTCTCGGCCCAGGATATTACTCTCAGGAGGGATCTGGGGAACTTTTTGCTCTGCATCCGATGTATTGCCGCCAAACTGCCGGATCTAAACCAGTATTGGGTCGCTGCGATCTCCCCTTCGAGGATTACGCCCTGGTTAGAATGTATTGCCTGCGCGGTTGGAAAATAGATCTGGCAGTCTGCTCCTCGCCCCCCTTTCAGAAAGCTGTGGGCCGATCTACCACTTTCTGGCAGGTCAGCTCAACGCCCATTAGGTTGTCTTCCTCGCTGAAGCCTACTGTATGCAAGGATCGGGGTCTGCATGTAGCAGATCTGCCCCATCGCGCACATGTATGGACCTTCCTCTGTAGCCACAGGCCAAATCTCATCGCTATAGGCAGAGCAGAAACCTAGCTTGATGGCAGTCATCAGGTAACTAAATCTTGCTTTCAGATTTTCATTAAAACACCATAGTCGAAATCCTTTCTAGTATGGGTACATGCAGAAAGTACTGTGATGCAGCTGAAGCAACATCTCTACATTTTGACTGGATACCCTAGACAGACCCAACACCTATTAAATGGCAGATGGTCCCTTCAAGACAACAGAACCATGGGAAGCTATGGGATCATCCCAAGACAAGCCATTGTTTTGAATCTCAAACTGAAGGGAGGATCCCCTCCACAGGGTCAGACAAGCAGCTCAGAAGGGGATAAGGGGAAAAGGACTGCATCCCAGCAACAACCCAAAGGAGGGATCTCATACAAAAACATCCTCGAGGGCAATAAATACTCAGGTTCCTCTCCAGATCAAGGCAGGTATACTCCTAGGCCATATATCGTAGATCAGTTAGGGCAAACCCCAGCCCTAAACTTTGACTCTATAGGGCTGGATGCTTTCGTAAATTCCTATGAAACGCAGGCCCTAATTTGTCGTTTTAACAGTTTCTAGCCGAAACCAATGGATCTATTCCATTGGATCTTCAACACTTGGACCATGGAATGTGACATACATTTATGCTCCAAGGGTTTCTTCATAGTCAGATTTGCATCTGCGGAAGTCAGAGAACAAATCATCAGTAATGGGCCCTGGTTCTAGGGAACAACGGGACTATTCATGACCCCATGGTTTCCAGATTTCGATCCAAACACCATGAATATATCCAAAGTGCCAGTCTGGTTCCATTTATTCAACCTTCCCCTTCATTTTTGGACTGGACAAGTCTTGGAAGGAATTGGGAACAGCATCGGGAAATATATCAAAACAGATCTGGAGAGAATTGATGAAAGGTTATACACCTTTGCTCGTATTTGTGTTGAAGTAGATCTCAGCAAATGATTTCCAGACAACATAAGCTTGATCTACAAACAACAAAAATGGCTGCAAGCACTAGAATACGAAAACACTGCTTTCAGATGTAGGTTCTGCAGGCAGACAAGACACTTACAAAGCACATGCCCAGAAGCGAAAAAATTAAACAACAAAAAGAAGCAGAAAGGGAAGCGAAGGAATGGATGGAAATTTCCCCCCCTGATTCAGATGATGAAGAATCAGAAGTAGAATAAGACGGCACTCTAGTAGAGAATGCAGAGGTATCCAAAGAAAAGGAGTCTAAGGAAGAAGCTACATCAGCAAACAAGGATACAAAGACTCACCATAATTAGGTAGAGAAGACAAACGAGGAACAAAACATGGGAGGGAACAAACGGCATCACCACTCAGATACTTCAGAGTCAGACAAGGAAACAGGTTCACGAATTACAGAAACATAGCTAGTCATTTCTTCGATGAAGCCAGCACAAGGAGAGTGGTGAAAGGTTGAAAAGAAAAAGGGGAGAAAAACTTGAAGCGTGAAGTTTTTCATTGCCGGAATTCAGTGGTTTTTCCCTTTTCTCTCTCTCTCTCCTCTCTTTCTCTTTTTTTCCTCTTATTTCTTAATGCACGTTAGCCTTCTAACGTTTCGCGGGGTACTATTGCACTCGTGCCCATATGGGCATCTTATGGAATGCTTCATTGCATCTGCTACTGTAACTTTTCATTAATTCTTTTAATAAAAGGTTACCGTTTTTTTCCTTGGAAAAAAAAATGAGTATTGAAGGTAAAGAGGAATATTATCCCTCGAGAAGCTTTCAATTATTGGTAACTAAAATATTGGCATACTTTGTGGCCATGATGAGCCGAAGGAAACACACCACAAACACCTTTGCAATGGGTAAGACTGCAAACTTTGGCATTTTAAAGATTGATTTTGAGTCATTCCCAATTTTTTTTAATAATTTTTTAAAGAAATCCTTAGAATATAGGAATATAATTGATATGTTTCCATATCAGCTTTGCCGATAACTATTTACTTCATGTCAATCTCCTTCAGTCCAATCCAAACACTCCTTTCCTAATTTCTACTAGAAGTTGAGACAGATCCACAACATAGTGTTAGATTCCAGTAGTGGTGATTCTAAACAATCATCAACCATGCCAGAATGAAAATAAAAACTATTTTCTCAACAAAAAACTACAGTAGAACCTGTAATCACCGAACTTATATGGAAGGATGTTCATTTATTTAAGGGAAAAAATAGTAAGGAAAAAATAGTGTAACTCATGCAGGACACAATTCAGTCCAATGTAATATAGTTCAACAATTATCAAACTCATGGAACGACTATTCCCTAAAATGAGTGTTAGAATTATAAGGGATATGCATATCTCAAAAAACCATTCCTTCAATAATCACAATTCTACCAATAAATTTTCAATCAAGTTGTTGATGCACAGAATTATATCCAAATGAGATTTTTTCACTATTCAGTGTTTAGAATTTTTACTCTGCTTCAGCCACCTATCAAATACATATAATGAGTTAACAAAAGAACACTATGTTTGATACAAATAGAGGCAAAATTTAGAATATTTTGCAAGCAACCAATCTAATATGATCTAGATTTTGATATAGTCCCTAAACATTTTTTATATATTTTGAGAAGATATTGTCAAAGACAGTGACAGGAAAACTTCGTGAGGGGCCCAACAATGTCTACTCACAATGAAATTAAGAGTTAAACTGAAAAATAAGCATGTGACACAATGTAGTATTATTCTACAAAGTTTATCATCATGGGCTACTCAAGAAGGCAAAGTCACAAGATTTCTTGTCTGAAGAGAAACCCGTTATTTATAGATTTTGTGTCATGCATGGAACTATGAAACAATGGCATAAGTACACACATAATTCCTACACTTTTATTTTCCTCTTCAAATACACAAATTATCAATTCCATAGGTTTAGAGAGTTAGAATATGTAGATCAAAGCTTTGCCTCTTCCAAGGGACAAGCAAACAAATTTCACCAAATGCTATAACATGAATACCAAAAGATAAGTAATAATACATAAAATGTGAAGAAGAGTATCTTACCCTTCAATCATCTTTTTTAGTGTCATAGATCTTCCAAATCATGTGAAAATTAGACATAGTATAAACAAAGTAAAAGTAAGGTACATAAAGAAAAACAACAAGGTCTATCAACAAAGAAAAGAAAATTCAAAATAGTCAAAACAAGAACACATATAGACATACATCCACACCTTGACACAATTTTCCACCAAATTAAACCCTTTCCTCTAAGAGGTACCTCTTGAGAGTCGGTTCATACTAAATCTTGTTGGGGCAACTAGGGTCAAGCAGGTATATATGTGAATGATGGGGTAATAATGAATCACAAAGGTAATATCGTTTTTTCTTTCTCCATTGGCATATAAAAAAAGCATAATTTGAGGCTCCAATTTAGGGACTAACATATGTACTAAATAAGGAAATTATATGCTCAATATTAAAAGAGACTTTATCCTCCAATAATCAAGTTTCAGATAAATGGCGTATCAAGGATAGGAGTATTCAGGATACCTAGGAAGAAATTAGGTGTTTTGTTGCAAAGATTCTCGTAATAATGTTTTATTATGTAACAAGATGGTTCAAAAAATGAGGAACCAGATAGATAATTAAGGAGATCATTTGGAACTAAAGAAAATTTAAGTGATAATTCAAACCCTTCCATGTTGGAAGAAATTAAGAGAACGTGAAACACGTGATGTATGGTAAAACTAGAACCTCTAGTCATGTTAAATGTACAATTTTGTCAAACTTATTAGCTCACCAAGACATTGTGGCATCATTTCCATGATACAACCACCATGAACAGACTGTATCATGTGATATGACTTAAGGCTATAAAAGGTGGCCAAAACAATGAGCGAATGTAGGATATTGACAAAAAATGGAGTTGAACAAAGAGGATTGGCATCACGAAATTATGGTTTTTAAGAACACTAAGTTTAAATGGAAAATTCTATTGAAGCTCCTATAGGATAATGATGCAAAATGCACAGATGGAAAATCACATATCTCAAGGAAAGCATCACATATGACAACCTAAATAACAATAATAGACAAAACCATTTAAATGTGGAACAAGGTATTGGCAGTTCAACTATATAAGAGAGTTGGGGGGATGTAGAAAACATCAAGGGCAAAATCTTTAGTGATGATGGATGAGAGCCAAGGTTGCATGCCATTATATTCCCAACAAAATTATGAAGAGGTTTCTTTATTTTTAAATTTAATTACAAGATTATTGTTCTTCGAGATTTCATGGTTCTTTCCACATAGATTTTTAAAAATACAGTAGAACTTAACTTCATGCAATATTTTTTGTTTTTTCAAAATGGAACTAGATCCTTCTACTCCTTTTCATTTTTATTTTGGTTACTTGGTGCAATTTGAGGCTATAGTTTTTTGGGAATTATTAAGGGCTACAATTAATTTTTGGGATTATCTATGATGCTAGTCTAATGGACCATGTTTGGCACCACCCAAAAGAATTCCACAAGTGAAAGGAAAAAAATAAACTCTCTATGTGCCCTGAAGATTGTGCAACCCCAACCGACACAGTTGTCTGTTGTAGCAAAGCCTAAAGGGAATTATAACACTAGAAAGAAAGTTAAAGTAATCCATACAAATGGATAATTACTCAAAATTATTTGAGATAAAAAAATATGGTGAACTCTACTCTATGCTTACATATCAACCTTCTTATTTTTGTTTTCTTTTCTAAATTTAGTGCAGGTGGGGATTGGGGTAAGCGTTGTGAGTGTTATATTTTGTGGAGTTTTTGGGTGAAAACTATTGTTCATGACTTTATGTGCAATGGTTGTGGTATTTGATAATATTTTCAAATGATAAATTCAATGTTATGTGTTGGAATGTGTTGATGGATTCAAAATGCTTGAGGTTACATTTTTTGTGGGTTAATGGATGCTTGTGTCAAATACAACTTAATCAGTGCCATGTATAAAAGGAAAGGTAAATAAACATAATCATCAACACAATATAAAAGCAATCACACACACTATCAACAACACAATATATAAGCAATCACACACACTAATAACAACACAATATAGAAGAAATCACACACACTAACAACCAGAAGGAATACCCTAGGAAAACCCAAACTCTTCGGATAACCTGGCTAATGGAATTCCATGAAATCCTGACCAATCTGGTAAACCCTTGGCCCCTTACAATGGGTGGGGAGTCCACACATGCTTAACCCGCGGCCCTTTACAACTCATGGTTGGGGAGAGTACATTTTCTCAACCTTTGGAACATTACAATGGAGACTAATAATCATATTTATAGTCTTCTTTCCATCCAAATATAACTCACATAATACCAATGGCCCAAAACCACTAGCTATAGATTATCATTCTCGAGTCAAGGTGAATCCTAACAATTGAATCCCCTTAACTAGATTCATTGTACCCTTGTTTATCGCAGTTGTTAATTCAACTTTTCCATAATTAAATTATTAAAAATTTATTTTATCTTCCTTATGTTAGAAGAGAGTCAAGACTGTGTTGAGTAGATTTAACACATGGATGTTCTAGTGAGAATATAAGTATCGATCATTATTTTCTTTTTACCAGGCTTTCTTATGTGCTGTTGGAGACAGTGCTGCTTATGAAAGAGTTGTTGAGTTTGGTGATAACGTTGTCATTTTAACATAAGTTTCCATTTTTTTCCAGCTTAATTGATTGTTTCTCGGGAAATATCTTCCAACACTTTTCATTTTATCATATCTGGTTTACTGAGTTCATATTTTTCTTAATTCTTGTTGATTAGATGATGAACACCTAGTTTTTCTCCATCTGATTATCACTTTTGTAAATATTATAGTACCCCTATTTGCAAAGCTAAATTTGGAAAATTTAAGGGTACTCTTGTTGATGACTTTCTTACTCTTGTTTTGAAGGTATGGATTAGTGGTTACATCGGTAAATTGATTAATGATTTTTTTATGAAGTTTGGAAATCCCCCCCCCCCCCCACACACTAACCCATTATGGTCCATGAAGCATGAGTGCACAAATTTGTCTTTGAATGTTCTCTAGCTTCCCACAAGAACTGATTGTCAAGACTGGACTTAGTTGGTGATACTGTAGTTGGCATTGTTCTTACACCTGCCTTTCAATGTTCCAACGAGTGTAGGATGGCTGCTTTTTATGCTGGATTCTCAAGTGCATATCATACCATTTTATGTGTCAAATGAATATTTTTCTTGTTGGATACCTGAGTTTTTGTGAAAACTGCATGTTGCTTACCATGTCATCTCTCTAGACAATATACCTGTCAGGACTGTTAATAGACTATGCTCTTCAGGCCTACAACCAATTGCAAATGTTGTAGTTGGAATTAAAGTTGGGTTTTATGACCTTGGCATGTCAACATCCATTTGCTACCACTAGATTATCATAGACAGTTTGAATTTAGATAAGTTTATGATTTCAATTTGTTTTCTTTAGGTGCCAATTAAGGAGTGGAGACCATGAATATCAATATTACAACGTGGGAAGGTTATATCAATTCAAAGATATGCATCAATAAAGCTTAATGATCTTGTAAACATAAGGTTTTTAATTTTGTAAATAATATCAATTTGATTATTTGTCCGGACTCTTCGATGTCTTTAATATAGCTTTCTATTGCCTTCATATGTATGCACACACACACACACATATATATATATATATATAGACACACACCTGCATAGGGATAGATATATAAGTATGTAATTAAATATTTCTATGAAAGGCACTCATGGCTTTTGTTTCAGTCTTGGTAGTCAGTCCACTGACCTCTCAATAAAAATTGTGCAACCTTCATGATCGGTCATACAGGTATGTTGCAATATAGTTCTCAAGTTCATTTTGTTTTTCAACTGACAGATTTATTTCCATGAGTGTTGCCATGTCTTCATGTATCACAAGTGTTCATCTATGTAAGGCCCTATCCTAGGGTCTTCTAACAGATATATTTTCTCGAGAAATTAAATGTAATAATGGGAAATAATTTACTCTCTTACAAGACATTTAAACAATGAAATTTACCATTTACATTCTAATCCTCACAACTGATAGTGAACATTTCATTTCAATAATTTACATGAGTAACCTATGCATAGAGGAATACCTGTACCGGTGGCTGGAGATGCCCTTGAACTATTGCTCCTACTGAAATGCTCCTCTCCCCTACCAACTGGATTTACCTCCCAGCCAACAAGGAAATAATCCCTAGCCTAGGAAACCTCCACAGGTTGCCTAACCCTCTGATTCCAAGTCCAACCAGATGTAGTGTGTCCAAAATGAATAATCTAGACGAAGATAAACAATATTTCCCTCCTCTCAACTAACCCAAGAAACCTTGACAGGTTCCTTAGGTCTCCAAAATCATAGCAATCCTAAAATTACAGGCAACCCAAATCACATCCAACCCCCAAAATCAAAGCAAGACCCCACATGCGCTTTTATCCCTTCCTCCTTCCCTTTCTATACCCTCCCTCTCTTCTCCACCTCAACCACCTCTCATTAATATTATTAACCTCTCCTCCATCCTTACAGTTGACTTCTCTTCTCCCAAGTAAGTCTGGGAGTACATTTGGAAATGTGATATGAATAGAAAATTGGGAAATTAATGGGAGAGGACCACGTCTTCTCCCAAGTAAATCTGAGAGTACATTTGGGAATGTGAGATGAATATATATATATATATATATATATATATATATATATATTGATAACTAGATGGAGAGGATCATATCTTCTCCCATGTAAATGTAAGAGTACATTTGGAAATGTGAGATGAATATATATAATTTGAAATAATGGAAGGAGACCATATCCTACCTAAGATTCAATTTGAGAAGGAAAGTTCGGAATTTGAATAAAATAGAAATAGTGAATGTTATATTAGCGAAAAAATTTATAGTTTCCAAAATGAAGGTATTCACCAATATTTATCAATATTTTCAGGTAATGTAAACATTAATAAAATTTTCATGATAAGATTTAATTGGGGCATTACATACACCCCTCATTCAAAAAACTTCGTCCCGAAGTTAGAATGAAAACATACATGGATTTCGAAAGCATAGCAAACCAAAAAGTTATAGCGGTAAAATTTGATAAGTCAGACAATGACATTACTTCCCATCAAGTGTCTCCAACTGATCTATATTTTCCTATCCATCCTAACCTACTTTTTTTTCACACCCTATGCATCCTATGATGCTTTATCAGTAGCAACGACCATACTAAACACTAATAAAAATGAAATGTTGGAAACTTCAACTATATCGACCTAACTTCCCTAGTAGGCAACTGGCAATCGTCATCACACATCTAGGGGAGCGTGTCCACCACTACCCTCCCACAATTCTAGTTTTCGGAGGATACATGGTGGGAAATGCCTTTACCCCTCCTTAAAAACTAGGGTCAACGCCCTAACACTGACCACACTACAGAGGTGGTTGGACTTGTCATCGAATCATCCAGTCAGGTAGTCTTGCCAGGTGTCATTTGCATTTTACTCATGTCATATGAGTGCATATCAAGTAGATACCAAATGTAATAGAACAATGTATATTGTACCATCATCATGAGATGTCTCAACTTTCCCTCAATGGAAGAGTAGATCTCAGCTATCATATACTTATTTCCCCCTTGCACGTTATCTCTCATTCATGCTTTTATAGAACAACAAGATATATAATCCTCATGTTATTAAGTCTAGTATCCATGTGTTAATCTTGCAGTTCATACTGGAAATAAATCATGAATTCACTAAGTCATTCATTTAAACCAACCATATCCACTTGAGCCATATATAAAACAAAATAATTCTAATAAGTCACGAACTAGATAATTCACCACTAAGTGAGTCGTACATTTAGGGCATACATCAACCATTTCCGTCATCAATATCAAATCTATCAATTGATTTATATACGTAGTTCCACGTTTGCAACCAAATGCATCAATATTACATAATGTTCATAAGTAATAACATGGGGTTGCAAAATAGAGCCTTAGCATGGGTAGCTATCTAAGTCAAAATGCGCATCACAAATGCTCATGGGACAACCTTGTGAAATCCCTCAATAAAAATTAGAGTTGAAACAGATTTCATTGTCCGCTATGGAAAATAGCATTTGAACTCAGATATGCTATAAGGTGGTACCAAAACCAAAATATTGGCAAGAAACTAATTAGTGCACTATCAATTACACTAGAAGGTGCTAGTATAAGTTTCATGCATATAAATACCTTAGTGAATATAAAAGTCTCTCTCTTCCAATTTGCTGGCTTTTCATCTTCCAAACCAATTAGTTAAGTTGAAAATAAAAGACTCAAAACTTCAGAAACTGTTTCCCTCATGATTTTCATACTTTAATTTTTTTTGTAATTTGAGAGAAATGTGCTCTAAATGTCAAAGGTTTTATATATTTAATCATTGTTTACTAGTACTAAAAGAATTTCATGATATATATTGTAGCTCACATTATGACAAGACAAATGAGAAATAAATAAACGAATGGAATAATTGCCTTTGCCCTACTACTATTAGTATTTCCTTTCTAAATGGCACCACATTTCTAAGGATGCCCGCTCCTTTCACAAGTGGCTAGTGACCACAAAATTTGTGAAGAAAGTTGAGGGTCCTTTTTTCCAAAACTACGGATACATTAACTTTTATGGCATTTTTATTCAACACTAGAATAAGGGTAAAAGTGTATTCTAATATTTTCATTGGTCTTTTATTGACTAAATAAGCTTCCATTCTAAAATCCCAAATTCTCTATGAATTGTTCCTCAATTAATTTAAGATCATTAAAAACAACTATCATGGTAAGCCTTACACAAGTCCTTGGTATTCAATCTATGTTTTCACGAGATAATTCCACCAATCATAGAATAATCATTAACATGACATATAGGATATTTCAACACATCCTAATCTGAATTCCCATGCTTCATAGTCATTTATTTCTCAAACTCAAGATTTTTTATTATGACTTCCTCCATGAATAATGACAAATATACTATCTAAAAGATAATCCTACTATCTGAATGGAAAATCTATTGTATCTTAAAAAACAATAATGGTAATCTGTTATCAATAGAATTAAAAGCCACCTTCATATGTAAAAAAAAACTGACTACATTCTTTAGATTGGGACACAATTTGGGAATAAATTATTGGCTCCATTGTAAAGCTATATATGGATGCTAATAGTCCTTGCTGTGCATGTTGACGAAAAGGGGTCAGATCAGGTGAAAGTTTGGGAAAATTTTGATAGATAACTCTACAACCTATCACCTAAGTTGAAGGAAGTTTATGTTATGCATTGCATCATTGACCTTGGCGCATGATTCTCAAAACAATTTCAAAAAAGAATCCTATGAACACATGCAAACATGTTTACAAAACCAAGTTTGTTAGAGAAATTACAATGGTGTTTGGCTTCTCTTGGCATGATGAAAGGGCTTGGGAAAGGTATCAGGTAAACAGTTGTCAAAGTGGATTTTGTTAGAATGTGATAACCACTTATTAAAATAAAACCAAAATTTACTGAATTAAATATTTGGTAATTTTTTTAATTGTATTGATTTACAAAACTAGTCACAATTTATGTAACATACACAATGATGTGTACTTCAATATATCTATGAAATCCAAAAGATTGAGGAGGTTGTAAGCTTGATTGTAATTACTTTTCTTGGGTAATAAAATACTTTATCTAGCCGCATGAATATTTCCTTGATATGCTATCATAGTTTTACCACTTTTGGTGTATTATTCTCAATGATCATCATTTCTCTGCTAGTTATATTTATTGCTCAAGCTCTCTAATATCAACAAGGTTTTGATTTATGTACTTCTTTAACTATGAGGTTGTTGGGATTTTTTTTTATTTTTATTTTTCGAAGAGGCAACCCGATAACCGTCGTAGAAGTAAATATTGTAGTCAAAAGCAACATGTGCATTGTATAGATGCAATCATTAAAGTCTTATATGATTTCATTCATGAATACCGTTGGCCAAATTGGTTTCAATGTAAATTTAAGCACAAGGAAAAGTTTTAAAAGTCATCATCCCTAAAGCCAAGGCAATTAAGCTTACCAGAGTATTCCTAGAGATATTAAAGGAGTTATAATTGGACTATTTATCTAAAACCATGAAGAAAATCCTTGTTCAGGATACTTTTCAATGAAATGAGTTGATAACTTCGTTTTTTTTTTTTTTTTTAACAGATTGGGTCTTCACTAAAACTGTATGTCTGCAAAGGCAGCCCTAGCTCTGTTAAGTAAAACAGTTGCATGAAATGACCAAGAAATTACCAAAAGTAGTAAGAAATAAGAGCAGTGTCCTATATCAAAAGGCATATATCAATACAAACAATCATCCGGCCCATCAAACAACTAAAGCAGGCTTGGTAAATTACAAATAGGCTACTCATCTAACACAATGATTAAATCCATGTTCTCAATGTTCTTCACTAAAATGAGTGGATAACTTGGTATGTTGGGGTTTAGTGGGCTTTGGGTCCAGATTTTCAACCAAAGCTCTGATACCATGTGTAACGCCCTATCCTAGGGTCTTATCATAGAACTATTTTCTTTGTAAATTAAACACAATAATAGGCAATAGTTTATTTTCTTACAAGACATTTAAATTATGAAAATTTACCATTTACATTCTAATCCTCACAACCTATAATGAACATTTCATTTCAATAATTTACATGAGTAACCTATGCATAGAGGAATACCTGTGTCAGTGGCTGGAGATGCCCTTGAGTTGCTGCTCATGCTCAAATGCTCCTCTCAACTATAGACTGGATTTACCTCCCACCAAACTAGGAAATAATTCGTCACCCAGGAAACCTCCACAAGTTCCCTAACCCTTCGAGCCCAAGTCTAACTAGATGTAGTGTGTCCAAAATGAATAATCTAGACCAAGATAAACAATATTTCCCTTCTCTAAACTAACCCAAAAAACCTCAATAGGTTCCTTAGGTATCCAAAATCACAGTAATCCTAAAATCACAACCACCCAAATCATAGCCAAACCCCAAAATCAAATAAAGACTGCACATGCCCTCTCCTCCCTTCCTCCTTCCCTTTTTATACCCTCCCTCTCTTCTCCACCTCAACCACCTCTCATTAATGTCATTAACTTCTCCTCCATCCTTACATTTTACTTCTCTTCTCCCAAGTAAATCTGGGAGTACATTTGGAAATGTGATATGAATATAAAACTAGGAAATTAATGGGAGAGGACCATGTCTTCTCCCAAGTAAATCTCAGTGTACATTTGGGAATGTGAGATGAATATATATATTGATAATTAGATGGAGAGGACCATGTCTCCTCCCAATAAAATCTGAGAGTACATTTGGGAATGTGAGATGAATATTTATATTGATAATTAAATGGAGAGAACCATGTCTTCTCCCTGGTAAATGTGAGAGTACATTTGGGAATGTGAGTTGTAATTAAATGGAGAGGACTATATCTTCTCCCTAGTAAATGTGAGAGTACATTTCATTATATGAGATGTAATTAAAAGGAGAGGACCATGTCTTCTCCTAAGTAAATGTGGGAGTACATTTTGGAATGTGAGATGCATATATATATATATATATATAATTTGAAATAATGGAAGGATACCATATGAGAAAGTTGGGAATTTGAATAAAATAGATATAATGAATGTTATATTAGCAAATAAATTTATAGTTTCCAAAATGAAGGTATTCGCCAATATTTCTCAATATTTTCAGGTAATGTAAACATTAATAAAATTTTCATGATAATATTTACGTGGGGCATTACCATCTTCCTCTTAGTAGTACATGTACAATGGTTTCCAAGAGAGCAGAGTCGAAAACACCATTCAGAGCAAACTTGTGGATATAGTCGATCAAGTATCTATGGACTTGACTACCCACGAATACATCAAGTTTTTTGTAGACAAGGACATCAAGATATGATGATAGCAACATCACAACAAGCAACATCATGAACAATAGTTGAAGGCATCATACTGGATGCAATCAATGAAATAGAAAGGTTGTTGACAAGACAAAGGCCGAACAAACTTGCAAGCCTAAACAGATCCACTTGTGGTGAAAGAAACTTTGTAGACTCGGGCTATAAGGTGACAGTGCGACATGAATATCACGTGAAGCTAGAGAATGGAATAGAGAAGGATTTCCATGTGCTCAAGCAGCAACTCAAGCAAGAATAGGTACAATAGCAGGCACAACATGCACCCACGGATGAGACTACACTCGTACAAGTTAAAGATCCATCCCAATAGTTGACACAAAGCAGACATGGTGAGCAGTGTTGTTGATCGAATGCAAGGGATTTCAGCAACATGCATGTCATCATGGGCACACATGCATTCCCACCCATTCAACGCACTCACTAAGGCAAAGGCAATCAATAAGTGCAATTCGAGTTGAACATGCAGCTGAAAATTGATGCTTATAACCACCAACACACACTGAAAGTTCAACATGGACACTATGCATCAATGTGTTGTCGGTTTCACCACATACAAGAAGACCATGTTCATGTTAGCAGACGCATTGGATGGATGAGTCACACCAATGCACTGGATGTAACAGAGGCAAGAGTTCGCTTCCGCAAGACGTCACCATGGAGTGCATCCACACCATCACATATGAACAATCTTGGCATCATATCAACCCCTTCACCAACACAAGCATGTCAAAGAGTTTGTCTCACCACAACGGACCGAGTGTCAGTGATGTCTTGCATGGCTTGCTAAAGCCATTTTGTCTCACATGGGCACATGTGCATTGTAATGTAATATTTTTTCAAGAAGAATTTCAAGTGTGGATATTTGGATGTAACAACAATAGAGTAGATGAAGAGTCATGAGGGTAGATGAAATGTCACAAAGGGAAATGTCAAGAGTCACCCCACAATTTCTATAAATAGAACCTCATAACACATTGTAAATGCTTTTGGTCATCCAATCGTGTAATAAGAATATCTTGGAGAGAGCTTGGATAGTATTGTAACGAGCCTTGGCTTCTCCACTATACAGATCTAGTATATCTCTTTGGAGGAACATGTGGTTGTGGTTGTAAGGTTCCGTTGTCGGAACTCGTGGTTAGACATGGATGTATCGTATGATTGGAACTTACTCTTATTATTATAGCAGTGCCATCACTTTTCATGCATATGTTGTATTGTATTCTATGCTATTTGCTTTACTCTAAATGATATATGTATTTGTTTTCTTACGCATGGATGTATGGAATTTTATGTCTATGTATATACAAATATTCCTAAAATGTGATGTTGGTTTAACCATCACTTTGGATTTCTTGCTAAGTTGCTTTCTAGCTTGCGATGCATCTTCACTCATGTGTTCTCTTCCAAGTTGCGTACTGTTATAGGTTTCCAAGGGGCGAAATCACTTCACCCTCAGTGTGTTAGAACCTCTCATGCACCTTCCTTGACTTATTGCAGCTGTCACACCCTTTCTACCTACAGGGACATCTTACTTGCCTCCATTGTGAAATCACGATTAAGGCATTACTATATGACCCACTATTGGGACTCCGACACTAAATAGTTTGAGGTATAATTGGGACTTCTTACTGAGGATATTCCCTTATATGTTTTTGGATCCAACACCATCAATAATTAGGAATCAACATCTACACTAAAATAAAAGCATCTAGTGAAAGTAATAAAATAGGATTAGAAATTAGCATCTGCACTAAAATAAGTGCATCTATTTCAATGAAATCCCAAGATATTAACGGATTTCTAAATGAAACTTATTTTACCTTTCATAAAATAATTACTTCTTATTCCTCTATGGTTAATAATGTTCAATATTAAATAATAATATATAATAGTTGTATTTTTCCCAATGCGTCTATTTCTCCTTCCCTCTCTCTCTCCCCTTTCCCTCTACTTCTTCACTCCCCCTCCCTCTTTCTCTCTCTACCTCTATGTCTCTCTCTCCTTCCCTCTCTCTCCCCCGCCATCTATATCTAATCGCCCTCCATCTATCCTTTTCTACCTCTATATCTCACCCCCAAAAAACACACATGCTCTCTCTCTATATATATATTTTCTCCCCCCTTCGTCCTCCCATCTGTCACTCTCTTCTTCCCTGTCTCTTTCCTACATCTACATATTTATCTCCCTTTGTCTCTCCTTCTTTCTCTCTCTATCTCACCCCTAAAACATACTCTCTCTCTCTCTTCTCTTTCTCACTTTCCCTCACTCTCTATCCATCTTTCCCTTGTGACTCCCTCTCTCTGTCCCATGTCTTTCTTCTTCCCTCGCTCTCTCTCCCACTCCAACTCCATCTCTCTTTCCCTCCTTTTCTCCTTCTCTCTCAAGTAATCTCTCTCTCTTCCTTCCTCTCTCTCTCTTTCGATTCCACCTCCCTTTGTCTCTCTCCCACATCACTCTCTCTCTCTCCACGCTCTAAATCTTTCAAAATGTACACCTCTAACTCCATATCCCTCTCTCTCTCTCGCCCTCCATCTCTTGTTTTATTTCTCCCCTCCTTCGTCTCTTCATTATTTTCACACTCTTTCTCTCTCCCTCCCTCTCTTTCTCTCTCCCCCTCCTTTTCTCCATGTATCTCTCTCTCATTCTCTATCACTATCTCCCTCCCTCTCTCCTCTCTCTCCCCACCTCTCTCCATCCATACTTTTGTCTCCCTATCTCTCCTTGTTGTACCTTCCTCGACCTCCCTTTTATTATTTAATATAGTAGAGGAGATTTGTTCTTGTATACAACTAGGGATTGAAAAATCCACAAAAACAAAATGGGATTAAATTAAAGAAAGTCCAAGGCATATTCAAGGGGGAATTTTAAGACGAGATCAGGAGGATTGGTTCAAAGAATAACATATTTTGAAGCCATTGTTTAGAAAAAAATATGGGCTCAAAGACCCCTTTAGACTCACTCAGCCAGAAAGTGCTTTGGAGGATATTTCTAATGGCATTCACAAGCTTGCAAATTACCTCCTATATCATGATATAGAGCCAGTGAAAGTTGGTGACCATAAGTTAAAGCATTGTAGATTTGAAAGGTGTTTGGGTGAGCCTTCGGTGCATAGAGAAACTTGTCTTGAGTGCCAAAATTAGTGGCAAGGCTAGATGAACCTCTATGTGAAGCTCTGGGTAGATGTGGCTAACATGTTAGTAATGGAAAAAAAATCTATTGGTCGCGGGTGGAGCCAAAGTTATCTTGAGTGCCAAAATAAGTGGCAAGGCTGGATGAACCTCTATACGAAGCTCTGGGCAGATGTGGCTGACATGTGAGTAGTGGGAAAAAAAATCTATTGGTCATGGGTCGAGCCCACCTAATGGGCTTTCCCCAGTGTAATGTTAAGACTGGAATTAAGTTGAATGTTGGGATATAAAGAAGTGGGCAGGGTCCATTCGATGGAGTTACCCCAATAACATGTGACGAGTGCACAAAGTTAAGTGTTGGGAGTGGAAGACTGAGTTGACATCATCACATGGATGGTTCCCAAGTAGGTGCATCTCGGAGGGCCCATAAATGGTGCTGAAACAAAATATCTGATATGTAATTGAGAAGGCAAGGTCCACTAGGTAGTAAAACCCTCAATGACAAATATAGAGTGCATAGGTGAAAAACCCAGATGAAACTAATCGAGCAAGATCCACTCAGCAATAAAACTTTAGTAGCATATCTCGGAGGGATAAAAAAGAGAACTTAGGAAAAATATAAAAGGAAGGTGACCCACCTAAACATTTAACGGAAATGGATAACAAATGAGAAAATAGAAAGCATATCACCATCAGTTCAAAGGTCGCTTGGCCTCGAGAAACATTTTGGGGGTAACTAGCGTGACAGATGAGCCAATGCTAGCCCTTAGAATTCTCAACGTCAAATATCAAGTATTTCTAATTAATGGCCAAGATTGACCCCAGTGGGGTCTAGCCCTACTCTCAACCATGCCCATTCACCCCGCCAGAGTAGGGGGACAACACCTGCCACCAACGTGCGAACACAATAACGAAGTTAGTAAGCGAGTGTGATTTTTGCAGTGCTGAGGGCCTCCCCCATCCATTTCTCCGCCAACCTAGTGACTCTATGTGTCATTCCAAAACTTGTCTCCACCTCCTTCCTACCCACACATCACTCCACCATGTTCCCAGCCGATAAAGTTGTCACACAGTAGTCATTCAACTTCAAATTTGTTCATTATTCAATGGTGTTCTTCAGTCACTCCTCCGACCGTCGAACCCATTTAGCCATCAGCAAGTGAAAACCTCCTCCAACACCACCACACAAAATAATGTCTTCTCACTAAGCATTTAATCCCGATGGGTGAAAGGTAATTCCATAAAAGAAAGGACAACACCAGAAAGGGGAAATTTAAGTAGTTAGAGGGAGAAAACGACAAGTGAATTGCCAAGTAACCATGGGAGGAATACAATGGCATAGGTGTGGCCAGATCATCAACCCACTAAGAACCCAAATAATGGAGCTTGACTCCACCTTAGGAAATCATAGGAATCAACATTTAATATTATTTTATGTCAATTATGATACCTCATGTTTCATGTGTGGTAAATATTCATTTCAAGAAGTAATCAAAATATATTAGGTAATCATTAGGACAACTAGGCCATTTGAACTCTCATATAGTTGGGCAGTTTAGACAGCTTTAGAATTCAAGATATTTTTGTAACTATTTTTTTGAACTCTCTTCCTTTAAAAAGGCATGAAAAACTCATTAGAAGTGTTCAATTTTCCTATTCTAGAGGCTGTAATTATTTTGGAAATTTTACAAGTATGGGTTTGCTATATGTATTTCATTCTTGAAGAATAATGAAGTTTCTTGGGATTCCAAGAATTATGATATGTAGTATGTGTTCTACCTCCATGTGTCATTTCATGTGTATTTTTATTCTTCAAAAATTGTGTAATTGTAGCTGTTGGATGTACTCTTAAATCACAGATTTACTTATGTTATGTCATAGTAAACGGTACCTATGAGATTGTAGATTTACATATGTTATGATATAGATGATAGTACCTATGAGATATTGAGTTGGAAGCCTTAAAACACACTCCACAATTTTTTCACCTCATTTGCTTTATCTTTTCATGATTATACTCGGATTTAGTGCATAAGATTATGTGTGGATTTAGTGGGTTTCTTATTTTCTTTCTTTCCACCTTTACTGTAATGACCAATCAAGTTGAATTCTCTATGTGTATGCCACTAGATCTAAGCATTTCCTCTTGGGAATGATAAATTATTTATGTGTATATTGAATCTACCTCTGAGTAGGGTAATTGGACCATTTTTCATAAGTTTCTATACAATTCTTTAGAAGAACACATATGTCCTTGAGATACTTTAAGATGTCCTTGGTACTGACCCTTCTCCTCAACCTGGGGGTTGTCTCTAGGAGCAACACCATATTTTGGCATTGTTTTCAAGGAAAAAAGCATAATATATTTACCTGGGTAAAAAAAATTTCATTCCTTTTTATGGTGAGCAAAGGAAGTGTGGGTTGAGATCTCTCACCTGAAGGGGTTTTCAAAATGGCCCTTCTTGCATTCTTGGCCAATAAATTTCTCCCATTAGATTTTTATTTCATTGTTGCTTACCATCATCGTGTTCCTCAATTCCAAGAATGGTATGCCTATTTTCCTAAATTCAATGGAAGTGTAGATGGAAGCCCAACCCAACACCTTAAGGGTATTGTTCATGTATTCTTTGGGTAAAGAAGCTAGGCTTTGGTACACAACCCTACCTCATGGCATCATATATTCTTTGAAGAGCATTCACATAACATATAATGATTTTTTCAAAAGCTTATATCCACCAGGTTCTCTGTTTGAAGATTGTTGTGAACATTTTAATGTTGAGAAACTTTCCAAGACTAATGATGTTGCTAAAGATATTTGTGGAGCTCAGCTCCAAGAAAACATGAACCTTCATCATGAAGCATTTCCGAGCAATCAAGAAAGGGAGGAATGAGACATTGTTAAGTTGAAAAAAAACCCTAAGAGATCGTATTTTTATTTTTATTTTAGATGGTTCTCCTTTATAGGATTTTTATGAATCAAATCGAGATTTGGGTGTTGTAGAACCACAATATTTCTAGTCATCAGAAGCTACACAAAAAGGGGAAGAGGACAATGGGGTTAGAAATGAGGTTCTATTTTCTGAATTACATCCTTCAGATGGAGAACAAGGTATTATCATATGCTAAAGACAACCATAAGCAGAAAATGATTCCCAAAAAATAAAGACGGTTTCTTATTCTGGGGAGCATGAGATTGTTGTATATTTTCAAAAGGATTTTCTTACAAGAAAGTGGGAAGGATATTACCAACAATAACTTTCCCAATAAGAGCCCGAAGTTGAAGAGTCAAGCAATAACTGTATCTACCCTATGAAAAAACATTCCTATCAAAAAATTTCCTAACAAAATGAAGCAACCAAAATTTTCTCCCATTCATTTTGTGACGCAATAGCTTGTAAGACCCTTCTACCACATTTACCAAAGCTAATTGGTATACCGAGTTAAAAATGTAACGAATATTTACTATGATATGATTCAACTCCCCAATTATAGTTAAGGAAGTGGAACCTACAAGATAACCCCAATTTGACCTTCCTCGAGAGCTACAAAACCATAAAGAGCCAACCAACCCCTTTAGGTGTGCAATCCCTGAGAGAACTTGATGTTTTGATGATATAGACCCTCATTCACTCCTATAACAAGACATGCATGCGGTTGAGACCGTCCAACAACTACCACAACAAGGCATGCATGCGGTTGTGGCATTTTCAGGCAATTTTGTACCATGACCCAAGATTCTATGCCATGTTCTGTCGGCCATAATGCAGGCCACTGCCCATAACTTCATGAAAATTCCAAAAAACATAATTAACACTCAGATAAGGTTACTAATGAAAGCACTTGACCAAGAACTTGGCCTAACCCCTACTAGACATAACATGCATTTCGTCGAACATATCGTAAACATGTCATAACAACATATTTGAACATAGGGATCTCATACTTATTTGAGAATCATCAAGGAGGATTGATATCTCCTCCCAGTATCTGCATTGTTATCTATTAGGTCATTCATTGATTACTATTCCATCTACTAACTAAAACATGATGAGATCCATAAATCAAGATTATCATAAAACATACTTATAACCAACAAATAAGCAAAGATATATCAATGATGAAAGAACCATTAAAGCCACATAATAACAAGCCCATTTACTCATGAAATACCAAAGGAAAAAGAGCTCTTATTAACATATGCAAATCCAACCAAGGCAGGGACTTCCACGTACCACCGAACCATAGATTGGGAAAAACCAAATCTCTCTTTTATCTAATCACCCCCATGCCATATTCCAAGCATGAATGTGGGATCTCATAGAATAAAATAAGAACACCAAACTAAGGATTCCAAAGGCCAAACCATCTCAACCCTCAACCAGTGATTCCACCTCATGGTCAGACGTCACTAACCATCATCAAATTGTTCTCTACCCATGTTTTCCAGGGCTCTAAATCATTTTTTCCAACCAAGGCTTCTAGGAATAGTAACTCAACCCATAACTATTGTCGAGATCCAGAGCCTTTTTCAATTGAGGGCTTCTAGGACTAGTAACTCAAACAACCAAGGGCTTGAGAGAATTCTTCCAACCAAGGCTTCGAGGACTAGTAACTCAAGCCAAGATGTTACAATGATTCCAGAGTGTTTGTCCAACCAAGGCTCCAAGAACTTGTAGCTCAACCCACATCTGAAGGAACATGAGCACCAATAAAAAAACAAAGATAAAGACCAGAACCCCATGGCTATCCAAGAAATGGAAAGGCTAGGAAAGACTAATATCAATCCAAGAAATCCTCTGTGCCAATGACATATCATGACCAAGAAATTGCATCCATATGCCATGCATGCCAAAAATATCAAGGAAATCATACATGAAATTCGGCACCTATGAGAAAACCCCATTGTAGCTATTGATCTCGCTATCCTCTTTCACTTTCCTTCTTTTACTTTTCCTCCTTGCTCCAAATCCAAACTATGCCACACTCCTCCAAGAGTTCCCCAAGGAAGCTCTAAGAGTCCAAGAGTATGAGAGAGAGATAATAGAAGGGAGAGCTTCAAGCTACTAACTAAAAAAAGGTTGGGTACTTATCCCAAGAAGCCTTTTTACCAATGAGTTCGCTATTTTATTCATTTTCCATTATTTTCCTTCATTTTACTCCACATCCATCCTATGACCCTTCACGTTCCTTTTCTCATATTTTCCATTATTTTCATAATTAAAATGCTAATTAATGTCTCATGTCTTTTCGAAGCCTTTGAAAATTTCCATGGTCATTAATTAATCACAAGTGATCCCCATCACTATGTTTGCCCAACATTAAACTTGGAATACATGTGCCATGATGTTGGTTATTATTTATCCTTCATTAACTTTATTACATGGATTTTGACCATGATTGTTACATAGTTGTCTACATGGCACCTTTCTTTGGTAAACATCATGCATTAGTTCCAAGGTATGTGCCAACATTTTTGTTTGAGGTTTTCATGTGGTGCATGCTTGTTTTAGCCATTGATTTTCAAGAGAACAGTGGCATAAAGTCCATTACTTAGATTTTGGGCTAGTACCATTGGAAGGCCAACTTCACTTTAGTGAATTAACTCATGTACATGAGTAGGAGCAGTTGGAGTTGTACATAAATAAGCTCATTACGTGATAATTCAATTTCCATTTTTTAGAGTTTATAGTTCTTCATTTCGGTTTTTATAAGTTGAAGACTTCCTGCAAATAACGTTTCAGGGATATTTTCTATTTTTACAAATTCAATATATTTTTGACTCCATGCCCAACAAGGCTACTAGTCTACAAGTTCTTCATGTCTTCCCAGCAAGGCACTATCCCCAGTTTGAGCCAATGTTGTACCCTCCCCATCCTCTTTTTTACTCTTTGATATAGTAAAGGAGATTTGTTCTTGTATGCGGGGAGGGACTGAAAACCGAAGAAGAACAAAATGGGATTAAAAAGTAAAGTAAGGTCGAAGAATATTCAAGGGGGGAATTTGAAGAGGACATCAAGAGTACTGGTGCAAATAATAATAGAATTTGAAGCCATTTTTTAGGCAGAATATGAGATAAAAGACCACATCGAACTCACTTAGCTAGAAAGTACTTTGGAAGAGCTTTTGAATGGTATACAAAAGTTTGAAAATGGTCTTCCTAATCGTGAGATAGAGGCAGTTAAAGTTGGTGACCACAAGTCAAAGAATTGCAGAAGTGAAAGGTGTTTGGGTGAGTCTTTGGTGCATAGAAAAAGTTGGATTAAGTTCCAAACTCGACGACAAGATTGGTGGAACCTCTACATGAAGCTTTGGGTAGATGTGGCTGACACGTTAGCAATGGAAAACAATTCTATTGGCCACAGGTGGAACCCATTCAGTGGGGTTGCCCCGCTGGAGTTATCCTAATGGAATGTTAAGATTGAAATAAAGATGAGTGACATGATAGAAAGGATTGGGTAGGGTCCAACTGAAGGAGTTACCTTGCTGACATGTTACAAGTGCACAAATTTGAGCGTTGGGAGTGGAAAATTAAGGTAAAGTCATCTCAACAATGGTTCTGTAGTGGGTGCCTCCCAGAGGACCCATATATGGTGTGAAAAAAAAAGTGTCAAGATGTAACTAAGTGGATGAGGTCCACCTGACAATAACACCTCAAAGGAAACATAGAGAGTGCAAAAGTGAAGCAATAGGATGAAACTAAGATGGTGGGGTCCACCTAGTAGTAACACCCTAACAGCATATCCCAAAGGGATAATGAAGTGGACATAGGGAAAATACAAAGTGTGCCCAACCTCTTCATTGAATGGAAAAATATAATAGAAGAGAAAATAGAGCTCAAATCACCGTTAATTCTAAGGTCACTTTGTCCTAGAAAGAATTCTGGTGGAGTAATTAGCATGGTGCATAAACTAACACTAACCGCTAGAAGGTTCAACATCATGTGTCTGGTATGGGCGATCAATAATTGATATTGACTCTGAGGGGGTCAAGCCCTTCTCCCAACCTTGTCCATTCACCCCATCATAGTAGGGTCACCACACCTGCCATGAACCATCCAACACCAAAACGATGTCATCAAGTGAATGAAACTTTCATAGCGCTGAGGACCTCCCCCCTCCACTTATCGTCCATCCTGGTGACTCCACATATCATTCCCAAAACCTCTCTCCACCACCTTCCTACCCACACGCCACTCCACCATGTTCCCACCCTATAAATTTGTCACACACTAATCGTTGAGTTTCAATTTTTTTTTCCTTTTTCAATGACATTCCTCAGTCACTCCTCCAATGCTCAACATTGTTCAACCATCAACCAATGCAGAGCACCTGCAACACCACCACACTAAATATTTTCCATCCACTAGGGATTTTAATCTCGATGGGTGAAAGGTAATCCCATACAAGAAGGGTCAGCTCCAAAAACGAGCAATTTAAGCTGTTAGAGGGAGAAAATGACAGGTGAATTGGCACGTAATTGAGGGAGGAATATAATGGCAGAGCTGAGGCCAGATCATCAACCTACAACAGACCTAGATAATGGAGCCTAAGTCCACCTTAGGAAATCATAGGAATCGACAATGGCTATATTTTGTTGTGTCAATTATGGCACCTCATGTTTTTCATGATTTGTAAATATTTCATTTCAAGAAGGATTCAAAATTTGTTAGCTAATCATTAGGAAAGTTAGTTCATTCGCATGCTCAGATAGTTGGGCAGTTAAAATAGATGTAAGATTCCAGATATTTTTGTAACTATTTTTTTTACTCTCTCTATAAAAAGTGATGAGAAAATTATTAGAAGGGTTCGATCTTCTTATTCTAGGGCCCATAATTATTCTAGAAATTCTGCAAGTTGGGGATTCCAAGCATTATGATATGTAGTATGTTTTCTACCTCCGTGTGTCATTTCATGTGTATTTTTGTTCTTCATAAATTGTGTAATTATAAGTATTGGATTCACTCTTAAGTCACATATTTACTTATGTTATGTCGTAGTATCCATACCTGTGAGATAGCATATTTACTTATGGTATGATATAGCAAATAGCGGTTATGAGATATTGAGGTGGAATCCTTAAAACACTCTACAGAATTTCTACAACTTATTTCGTTTATATTTTCATGGTACTATTGGTAATTAGTGTATAGGATTTGGTGTTTGTCCAACCCTCTCTAGTGTGTTCTTCCTTATATTCATTCTTTCCACCTTTACTACAATGACCAATCAAGCTGCCTTCTCTGTGTAGGCCACAATACTCCCCTCTTCTCTCTATCCCTCCTCTCCTCTCCTCCTCACTCTCTCCCCATCTTTCATTGGTCATTCCCTCTCTCTCACCTCTATATCATTATGTCTTTTTTCTTACCTACCTCGCTCCTTTTCTCTCTCCCCTCCTCTATCTCTTCCTTCCTCTCACACTGCCCACCACCCACTCTCCCTCCCTATTCGCCTTCTAGCTCTATCACTATCTCCTCTCTCTCCCCTTCTTCCCCCCCTAATAATGGAAATGATTATTGTTATTATTATTATTATTATTATTATTATTATATATTAGAATAATCATGATTGAAGTTATTGATTATTATATCAATAATAATATATAAAGAAATAATCTGATAAAGAAACAATGATATGTTAACCTTACATTATAGAAAGACTAAATTCTTCTAATTAAATCGGCAGTTCTGTGCTTTACATTACATTTTACATGCATTTTACATTTTCTACATTATATTTTACATCACATGACATAACATTTTATATTTTACATTATGCTAGATTTTACGTTTTAGGTTTTACATTTTACATTACATTTTATATTTATGTATGTTTTAATTTGAGTATCAAGTAAAACATATCAAACCGATTTTTAAAAAATATTGACATGCTGAGATTATGCCTACATATCTTGCCTATTAATATAAATAATAATATTATTAAAAAATTAGCATATTATTCTCCATAATTAATTTTACTTATATTAAAATAATCCAATTATTTTATGATAAAAACATAAAACAACATATATATCAATAAGTAAAACTTTTAATCTGATATTTAAAAATAAATAAAACTTAAAATCAACATAGCGATGCATAATTCTATGAATCAATAACACTAGTTCTGATTGAAGTTTGACTTCAACCCTTTGATCTTTCTGAGTCAATATTTTGGCATGTATTTTTGTGAACTTATCATTTATCAAAACCATGCATAATTAATATGTGATTTTATTAGTACCTTACTGCAATGAAAATAAGGGGAGGAATAAATCTAGTTTGATGTCAATGTCAATAAATAAGAAAAATACATATCTTAAACAAGAACATATTAAAACGTAGTACTCAATCCCAAAAATGCTACCAAGTAACAAGTAAACTAAGAACCCCAATAAAGTAACAAGTGAATATATTTAAATATTTAAGAAATAAATAAACACATCATCACTTATTGAATTATTCCCATGGACCACAAGTAAAATATTGTATCGACCACACGTATAATAATGTAGCTTCGATGATAGGAAACCTTTGCATAAATTGAACTGAACTTAACTTAGTGAAAAGAAAATTCTGGTCGAAATCAAACTCAAGGTCACGAGAAAATCGCCTCAGCAAGCATATCAACACTCCATTCTCTCGCTTCTGTATCTTTTATATGCACTGCATCCACCTCAACAATATTTGTATTACGAACCTGTTCATTTGTAGATTCTACTACTCCGGATGATCCCTCATTCCTTTCCCCATCTTTGTCACTAATAACATCATGTTTCTTATCTTTTTACCTTTCAAGTTCAAAATTCAGAGACTCTTTAAAACCTTGCTGTTGGTTGTCAATTTCAATATTGACAGCCTTATTCATGGGTGCCCTGCTTTGTTGAAATGTGTTATCATCTCTTGACGAAGACGGGTTTTGTTAAACCCAGCAGGTGGGTGTTCACCGTTTAACTGGCTCTGAAAGCTGCTCTGCACTTCTCAACCGTCTGTCTACAATATTCGATCCCACATCAATGGAATCCCTTCCATGGATGTTTTTCCGTTTCCTTGACCACTTCGTAAACCAACGGGAAACTGAACCGTCGTTGATTGGTGTCCATTGTAGTAATTTTGGACTAGCTGGTTTCGATCATGACCCCGCATTATTCTTTCCATAGAATTGTGATCAGAGGAATCCCGTCCTTGATTAATCATGGCCTGAGCGAGAATATGACTAGGAGTCCGGGAGCTCATTTGATGTGCATTACTTGCAGCTGTACCAACATTCCGGAGAGGCAGTTGCGAGGCATGAGAGTGGTTTTGTGCCTGGTACATTGCTCAGACGTCATGAAGAAAAGTAGAGCACTCCTGTTGTTGATTTTCCTGAGTTTCAATTTCAATATTGATTGTCTCGTTCAAAGGTACACCATTTTGCTGAATTCGATTATCAACTTCTTGAAGATTGGTTTCGTTGAACCCAGTAAGTGGCAATGCACCATTTGTCTCTGACGTTTGATTCCTCATCAATGGCAGCTCCGCCATTGGTGTTCCTTCGTTCCCTTGAGCGGTTTGTAAATCAATGGGAAACTGAAACGCCGTTGGTTGGCCTCCGTTGTAGTAATCCGTTGTAGTAATCGTGGATTACATGATTTAGATCATGACCCTCATTTCTTCTTTTCTTCAAATTGTGATCAGCGGGAGCTTGTTCTTGCCCAGTTATATCAACAGGAGCAGGATTAGGGTTAGCAGTCCATTTGTATCACCATTCTGGACAGGCATTTGCACCTATGTAGTGTCTCCGAGGGTATTACTTTCCTGTAGATGTGGAAAACAAATATATGAGAAAATAAGTTTTTACATGAAGAATTTCTTCTAAAATAGGCTGTAACGAATGGTTGTGGCATCGTTGAGACTGTTTGAATTAGTTTATCACAAGAATGAAATCACCGAAGATGTATAAGGACGGATATTGTTTTTACAGCACAATCAAAATGATAAGCTTAAGTGCTAGCATTTTTCATAGTTGTTTTATCTTTTCCCCAATCCAAGTTGGAGTTTGTATGAGTGTCTTTTCTAGAAAACTAGGATTGCACCGAATGAGTACTAGTGAGGGCAGCCTCATAAGTACACCCAAGGGAAAGAAGGATCAGTCTTTCTGGATATGATGATATGAGGGGTAGTAATAAAATTTGGGGTAGGGAGGGACAATATAGCAAGAATATGAGTAAGCACCGTATTAAAGGAGGATAATTTGTCCTTAAAAATGGACTTGTTCCTGGTGATACACACTCCAAAATATATTAGTGAGGGAATATTTCTGAACTATTTGGTACCTATCTCCTGCCACTCGCTTTCATAAAATGATCCTCTTGGCAACGAGTGCCAAGACCTAAAATCCTTTTGCAATCTTCTTAGATCCCAATGGAAAGGGGCATGATAAGAAAAGATTTTCAAGAGACTCTTCCATGCATATTTTTTATTTGATGAGACAAAACATAAAGCTCCAAGCTTTTGCTAGACATCTTAATTTCTAATTTTTCTTCCACCACTTATAATTTTTTTTTTAATAATTAATATGAAAATAATAATATTTTTCTATAAAGTTATCGCTTAATTATTTTTTATGATTTTTTTTTTATAATGTGAGATGTATCATGATAGAAGTGTTTTGATTTCTATTAGTGTTTACCAACCATTTTAATTTATATGACTACTAGTTGATTTAATTAATTTAAGGCTATAACATTGATGCATTAAATTTCTCTTTTTATGAGAAAGGATGTATGAGCCCTTTTATATGGAGGATATGAGACTCTAGCAAAATATTGAGATGTCACGTTTTCTAGGTTGTGGGACATGGGTGCTTCTTAGGTGTGAGACAAGGGACTTTGAGATCAAGCTCCACACAGATGTTGCTCGTACATTAGCAACACAAAACAAACTCTATTGGCCACATGTGGAACCCACTAGGAGAGTTTGCCTCGGCGGAAATTTAAGATTGAAATAAAGTTGAAAAATGTGACATAAATGATGAGGCTCAGTCCACCCAATGACGAGTGCAAAAAGTTAAGCATTGGAGTGGAAGACTCAGATAATGTCATCCCGATGACGATTCCTTCGGAGGTGCATCGCGGAGGACCCATAGATGGTGAAAAAAAAAAACATTGGGATGTAACTAAGTGGGTGGGGTTCACTTGACAATAACACCTAAGAGGAAACTGAACAGGCGAGGTCCACCTAAAAGTATCACCTAGGTGGCGTATCGTAGATGGATAATGAAGAGGACTTAGGAAAAAGACAAAAGGAAGGGGCCCCACCTCTGCATTGAATGGAAACAACCAATAGATGAGAAAATAGCTGGAAAGTTACCATCAATTGTAAGGTCGCTTGGTCTTGAAAAGCATTTAAGCGTCGGATAAACCAATGCTAGCCCCCAAAATGGTCAACATCAATTGCTGGGTACGGTTGATCAATGTTCAAGATTGACTTCGGGAGGGGTCAAGCCCTTCTCCCAACCTTGTCCATTCACCTCGCTAGAGTATGGGGTCCACACTTGCCACCAACGCACGAATATATTACCAACATCAGCAAGAAAGCACAAATTTTGTTGGGATGAGGGCCTCCCTCCTCCGATTCCCGTCGACCATGGTGACTCCATGTGTTATTCCCAAAACTCTCTCCACTGCCTTCCTACCCACATGTCACTCCACCATGTTCCCAACCTAAAAGTTGTCACATGCTAGGTGTTAAGTTTCGAATTTCCTCCTTTTTGAATGGTGTTCCTTGATTGCTCTTTTCATGCTTGACCTCGTTCAACCACCAGCTAGTGCAGAGCACCTCCAATGCCACCACACTAAACATGCCCACCCTCGAGGAATTTTAGTCGCAATGTGTGAAAGATAACGCCATACAAGAAGGCCCAACTTTGAAAAGGGAGAATTCTTAGTTGTTAAAGGGGAAAAACCATAGGTGATTTGGCAGGTAACCTAGGACAAATACACTGGTAGAGACAAGGCTAGAAGGAATCATAACTTGTGAGGTAATCATTAGGATAATTAGGCCACTCACATCCTTAGACAGTTGGGAAATTCAAACAGCCATAGCATTCAAGATATTTTTGTAACTGTTTGTTGGGACTCTCCCCCTATAAAATCGATGAAGAGCTCATTATAATTGTTCGATTTTCTTGTTCCATAAGTCGTAATTGTTGTAGAAATTTTTCAAGTTTGGGCTTGCTAGATGTATTTCATTCTTGAATAATAATGAAGTTTCTAGGGATTCCAAGAATTAGGATATGTTGCATATGTTCTACCTTCGTGTGTCATCTCATGTGTATTTTTCTTCTTCGGAAATTGTGTAATTGTATCTCTTCGATTCACTCTTAAGTCACAAATTTACTTATGTTATGTCATAGTAGACGATACCTTTGAAATTGCAGATTTGCCTATGTTATGATATAGTAGATAGTACGTGTGAGATACTAAGTTGGAATCCTTAAAATGCGCTCCATAATTTCTGCACCTCATTTCATTTATCTTTTCATGATTCCACTGGGATTTAGTGCATGTGATTCTTTTTCTGTCTAACCCTTTGCACTAGGTTTCTTCCTTATATTCCCTCTTTCCACCTTTACTGCAACAACCAATGAAACTACATTCTTTGTGCATAGGCAAGGATATCTGAACATTTACTCATGGGAATGATATATTGTTTACATGTATATTGAATCTTCCTATAGGTAGGGTAATTGGACTAGTTTTCATAAGTTTATATCTAATTCTTGAGCAGAACACGTATATGCTTGAGATACTTTAAAACGTCCTAGGCACTAACCCTTCTCCTCAACCCGAGGGTTGTCTCTAGGAGAGACAACACTCCTCTCCTCTCTCTCTTCCCTCCTCTCCCATTTGCTCTCTCTCAATATTTCCCTTGCCACTCCCTCTCTATCACCTCTATCTCTCTTTCTTTTTCCATCCCTCCCTCTCTATGTTCCTTCCTCTCCCCCCAAACTCTCTCTCTCCGTCCTCTAGTTTTGTCAATATCTCCTCTCTCTCCAAGTCTCTCCCCCCTCTAACAATGAAGATGATTATTATTATTATTATTATTAGAATAATAATAATTGAAATTATTGGTTATTATAACAATAATAATATATAAAAAAATAATCCGATAAAGAAACAATAATATGTTGACCTTACATTATAGAAATGCTAATTTATTCTAACTAAATCGCTAGCTTTGTGACTTGCATTGCATTTTACATTTTATGTTTTACATCTATTTTACATTTTATGTTTTACATCTATTTCACATTTTGTGCGTTTCATTTTGGATCACATGAAGGGACATTTTACATTTTACTTTATGATAGCTTTTGCATTTTACCTTTATATATGTTTTAATTTGAGTATTAAGTAAAACATATGAAACTTACTTTTCTTGACATTTTAAAAATGTTGACATACTTACTTACATTACTCGTACACATCTCCCTTATTTTAGAATCATCAAGTTTTCGATGCCAATATTGTTATTAAGTGGAATTATGATTTTTAATATAAAGCTTTTCCAATCACACATTAATTTTATTGTTGAAATTTTTAATTTTCCATTAAGATTTATTATTACATTGTTTGGATCTCCATATTAACATATATTTTGGTTGAAATATATGAAAATAAATATTGAGATAATAAATTAATATGTAATTCTTAATAATTTTATTATATTAAATAATCAACATTTCTTTTATGAATAAAAAACATAAAGCAACACTAATATTCCATAAGAAGATTTTTTTATTTTAATCTAATTATATATTAGTTTAAAAAAATTTAAAACATAAAATCAGCATACCCCTACATAATTCTATAAAGGAATAACGCCCGCTCTAGTTCAAGTTTGACTTCAAACATTTAGATCATTCTTGGTTAATATTTTTGTAGCAAATCTGTGATAGGTTAACCTCATAACGCAATATAAATCAAAGCAGAATATTAAAACCTACTTCTAATATCAATTTCCGGAAGCTTAAAGATTGAGCTGAACAATATAACAAGAAGAAGAAGAATCAATGGCACAATACACATGAAAATACTTTGGGGAAATTATCAAATAAAAACCCCACACTATTGCATTATCATACATGGTGGAGATACATAGGAATTATACAACGCCTTAGCTCTCACAGCTAGCCAGCTCTCAGTACAATCTTGACAGATGTTGACAGGAAATCTTGGCTTCTCTCTAGCCTTCATCTCTGCCCTGCAAGCTCCTATTTCCTTGCTTTGTTCCTTGTGGATGATTAGCCTATTACCAAGTGGAAAAACCAGCCTTCAAAACTACACAATCATCAAGGATGAATCCTTGACTGCATGCATGAGTTTTCTCCATGTGAAAACACATGCAACTGATAGTACATTGTCCTTGAACATTAATCTCAACTGTTTCTTTCTCAGAATAGACATGCATGAGTTTTTGATGAGGGAATCTTCAATTAAGAGGAGTAGCACTAGTTGAGTGCATTAATGCATCAACTAGCTCTTAACTCATTATTATTTCCTGAAACAGTTCGGAACTAATTTAACTAGACTTAAATCAGTAAACTAAGTTAACTAATTATAACTCAAATATAACTCAATCTTATCTCTTTAATTTAAGGGATAATTCTTACATGACTTCAGAAAGACTTCTAACTTGAATTTCACCAACTAATTAATTTAAAATAAATTAATTAATTATTTCCATGTAGCTATTAAGACTAAATTTGATTTTAATTCACAATTTAATTCAAGGGAAAATTAAATTGGAATATTCTTGTTGCCATATTTCAACACTCTCTCTTAAAAAGAAAGGGATTATTTACCACCCCGATCATGTCTCTATGGAACTCAAATTTACACATTGACAATGCCTTTGTCAAAATGTCAGCATCTTGCTCCTGTGTCGAAATACACTGCAACAACATGATCCTCCTCGACTTGTGAAAAACCACAAGCAACAAATATTGCCTTATGATTCTCCACACTACCATTAGCAGCTTTTTTTACTTTGTAAAGCCAACATGAACTCACAACTGACTTGTTCTCGCGTCTGAGAACCATGTCCCAAACACCATTACAAACTATGGAGTCATACTCCACCATAACATCAACTCAAATCGACTGCTACACTACTTCCTCAAAGGAAGATGGCTCGGTCTCAACACATTCCCTAGGAAGGGCCATGCATCCAGTGTACCTCTCAAGTGACCTTTGTCCACGCTGAGAAGATGGTGCTCCCACATTCTCTCTCGAATCCTCCAACAATATGTCAGCATCTCTTGTGTGCTTTCATCCATGTCTAAAAGACTCTGCCTGATTAGATGTCTCCACTTCTGGAACCTCTGCATGTGGCTGCTCCGCATCCGTCTGAGGCTCCTCCTCCTTTGGAACCAACAATTCCTCCACAACCTGTAGTTGGAGCTCCCTCTCAAGGGAAACGCGCATGGCCTTCTGGTCATCGAACTTGAGATCACTGCAAACCACTGTCCTCCAAGTGGTAGGCAAGTACACACGATAGTTCTGAGGTGTATCAGTGTACCCTCAAAAATCCCCAACTCTACTATCAGCTCAAGCTTCTTTTGTGCATCCTTTGTCACATCAAAATATACTCACGAGTGAAAGATCCTGACATGACCCACATCTGCTCTCTTACCAGAGAAAGCTTCCTCTCGTGTCTTCATCCCAAGTATGTGATGTGGGCTTCTATTCTACAAATAGACCGTTGTGTTGCACACCTCATCCCACAAGAGAAGTGGTAGGCCTTGGTCATGCAGCATTGTCCATGCTGCCCCTAAAATAGTTATGTTCTTCCTCTTGGCCACCCAATTCTGCTATGGGTTATGAGGTGCTACCAAGTCTCGTTTAATTCCTTTCGCTGCACAGAAGTCCTTAAAATTTTGAGAGACATATTCTCCATCATTGTCGCATCTCAAGGCCTTGATTTTCTTCCCTGACTATTTCTTGACCAAGGCTTTGAACTCACAAAACTTTTTAAAGATTTGTTTCTTCTGCATGAAATAAATCCAACATTTACGAGAATAGTCATCAATGAAAATTACATAATACATTTTCTTCATTGTGGATGCCATCTAGAATGGTCCACACAAATCAATATGAACTCACCCTAGGATAGCCTCTGCTCAACTGTCTTAATCATGAAAGGAAGTCTTGGTGTACCTTCCCAAGGTACAACCTTTGCATTTGTCAACTTGATCAAGTTTACCTTTGGAAAGTCTTGTAGATATCTACTACATTATTTTCAAAGCCCCATGATGCAAACGGCCCAACTGCCTGTGCCACAACTCGCCAATGTTCTGGCTTTGCACTCTTTAAAGAAACCATGCCCACTGCTGAAACACTATACCTTCCGTCGTCACCCATCTCTATGCACATATTGAGGTCTTTCTCCTCCAAGGCACTGAATAAATTTTTATCACCGGTCATGTGGAATGAGGCTCCACTATCAAGATACCAGACAAAACCCATCATCGATGACACCATGCATGCGATGAGGGTAAAGTCCATTTCGAACTGAGAGGCTAATTCCTCAGCTTCCAATCCTTTTGAGGATTCCTTCTTAGACTTCTTCGATGGAAAATTAGTCACATAATATCCCATCTTGTGACTATTGAACCATCTTACTTTAGACGTGTCACCCTTCTTCCCTCAATGAGAAGAATTCAATTTGAAATGGGAAGCCTTCCCCTACCCTTTCATTGCCTTACTTGCTAAGGCCACATTTTCTTCATCATTCTTGGATGAATAACCATCTCATGTGCTCCTCCTTCTCCATCTTGATTCTTCGAAGCTTATCTTTGAGCGCCAATTTCCCCTAGTTGCTACTGTTTTGGTAGAGGTCCTTCAATGTCTTCCACATTGAAAATGGAGTATCTGTCCCATGGAGACTAGATACAATATGGTCTTGAACTCCCTTAAGGATGATCCATCTCGCTTTCGAGACACTTCTTCCACAGATGATCACAGACAATCTTGGCTTCTCCGTAGCCTTCCTCTCTACCCTCCAAGCTCCTATTTCCTTGCGGATGATTAGCCTATTACCAAGTGGAAAAACCAACCTTCAAGATTGTGCAATCCTCAAGGATGAATCCTTGACTTCATGCATGAGTTTTTTCCATGAGAAAACACATACAACTAATAGTACAATGTCCTTGAAAATTATTCTCAATTGGGTCTTTCTCAAAATATACATGCATGAGTTTCTGATGAGGGAATGAGTGCATTAATGCATCAACTAGATGTTAACTCACTATTAGTTCCTCAAACAGTTTGGAACCAATTTAACTAACTGGAGTAGCACTAGTTGAGTGCATTAGTGCATCAACTGGATGTTAACTCACTATTAGTTCCTCAAACAGTTTGGAACCAATTTAACTGGACTTAAGTCAACAAACTGAGTTAACTAATTACAACTCAAATATAAATCAATCTTATCTCCTTAATTTAAAAGATAACTATTTCCAAGTAGCTATTAAGAAACCATTTGTATCTTTCCATAGAATTGTGATCAGAGGAAGCTTGTTCTTGATTAATCATAGCCTGAGCGAAAATATGAGTAGGAGTACAGGAGCTCATTTGATGTGCATTACTTGCAGCTGCCCCACCATTCCGGAGAGGCAGTTGCGAGGCAAGAAAGTGGTTTTCTGCCTGGTACATTGCTCCGACCTCATGAAGAAAAGCAGAGCACTGCTGCTGCTGCTTTTCTTGAGTTTCAATTTCATTATTGACTGTCTCTTCCATAGGTACACCATTTTCCTGAAGTGGATTATCAACTTCTTGAAGATTGCTTTCGTTGAACCCAGAAAGTGGCCATGCACCATTTAACTGGCTCTGAGGGTTGCTATGCGCTCCTGCACCATTTGCCTCCGATGTTTGATTCCTCATCAATGGCAGCTCTGCCATTGGTTTTCCTCCGTTCCCTTGAGCACTTCGTAAATCAATGGGAAACTGAAACGCCGTTGATTGACCTCCGTTGTAGTAATCGTGGACTACTTGATTTGGATCATGCCCCTCATTTCTTCTTTCTGTCAAATTGTGATCAACGGGAGCTTGTTCTTGCCCAATTATATCAACGGGAGCCAGATTAGGGTTAGCAGCCCAGGAGCTCATGTAATTTGCATTGTTTACAGCTGTACTGCCATTCTGGACAGGCATTTCCAAGGGTCGGGAGTGTTTTTGTGCCTTGTCGGTTCCCTCGACCCCACGAAGAAAATTAGCCCCCTGGAAGACCAAGTGATTTACCTGTGGGGGCACCTGCAGCTGATCCATTCCAATTGCCCTGTCGCCATAATTAACACTAGCAGCATTGCCATTAGGATGGTTGTTTATTGAATATTGCATTGGGGTAGATACTCCCGCTCCAGCTCCTCACCTCAGTCCCAACATTATGACTAGTGCATACAGATTGTTTCTTCTCTGGTTTACGTCTGACTTGTCTCTTTTTACCCACTTTGGTGGGAACTTGATTATTCTCTAGACTTGCTTGTCTCGATCTTCCGTGGTATGTGTTAATTTGGGATGGAGGATGGGGCATTAACTCCATTACTCTTGCACAATTATACAAACCATTACTCGACAAGTACTCCCTCTGAACTTGGTCATATCCATTCCTCTGGGATTGCTCACCAGGAAATGCATTAAAGTGGGTATTAGAAATTGGTAGATCTGAACGATGCGCTGTCACAGACCCTGCGCTGCTTTGAATGGGTGTGTGCGTAGATCTAGTGGGTGTTGTTATGGGTGTATAAAGATTTGTTGAATACCATGGATTACTGCCTCTTCCGACTCCGCCTGTCGGTCTGGGTGTGAGAGTGGCGCCTCCTCCGGCAAGTCCACCTGTTGGTGCAAGATTAATTGGTCTAACCGCTTGTGAGTTCTGCGGAAACTGTGGTGCAGGGAATGAAGGGGCATGCACCTGTGCTGCTGGGCTTCGTCCATAACCGGTAGATGCGGTGTGTCTTCCAATTATTTCAGCAATGGCGGGCTTTGCCTGCTGAAACAACCAATCCTGCTGTCTGCGTTCATTCTGAAGGTCTTGGAACTGTTTTGTTTGAACCATTTCCAGTAGCCAGTCGATAGTCTCACCGCAATTGTCGTAGCCCAGTGGTCTGGTAAGCTCTGTGATTCTTTTGGCTCCCTCTGGTGTAGGTAATAAAAAATTAACGGTGGATCCTAGAGTTTTTAAATCCAGAATTCTAGTAAGCTCGTCTAACCTTTCTTTGCAGTCATTGGGCACTTGAACTCTGGGGGCCCTTAGGTTCGCCTCCTTATTCGTCATTTCTACTTCGTCACATTTTGCGGTTGTCATCTTCCGTATTTTGGTGGAAAGGCGAGTAGAGCTCCTCACTGGAGCCGGAGCCGGAGCTGGAGGAGCAGTTGCTTTCCTTTTAACGGGGGCCATCAGATATGTGTTGATGGGGAGATTGAAATCGTTCGAAGAGTAGCTCCAGATATTAAATTCCTATAAGATGGAGAGGCGAGAAAAAGCCACAGAGAATCGAAATTCGACAAGCCATCAATGAATATTTGACGCACTACTCGGGAAGGAGTGAGCATTAATACAATTATAGAATGCATAACCTCCCTCGCTACGTTTGCGTAATGCTAAAGAGTGACCGTTGATTGTCGGCCTCGTTGGTGGAATCACCACTCAGCACATTTACGTAACCAGATTAAGAAATATTATGTTGAAATCGATTGTTTGTAAACGTGATTTATTTGAGAAAGATAGGTAGCTATTTTGAAACTTTAGTTTAATTATTAACAATTAAGTTAATTATTAATAAAGGAAATGCTGAGATTTAATTTTTAAATAACATTTTAAATAAAAAAGAGAATTTAAATTTAAATAAAATAGTAGTTTTTAAGTGTAATTTTTGGGAGTTTTTGTGGATTTTTGGTGAGTAATTTGTAAGTATAATTTTTTAGTTTTTCTGGTAATTTTTTGGTAGGAATTCCGTGCCAAAACTTATTGTCAAATCTTGATTTCTATTGTTTGAACATGTTTTTGATTACATAAATGGATTCAACACCTTAAAAAACTTTCTTTTAGACAAAAATTAAAAAATATATAAAATTAAATTATATATAGATTACTAAATGCATTATTATGTTTGGGGCATGTGCTATTAGTATATCAGGGTATTATCTCATTTTTATTTTTATGTAATATTAGTTAAAAATATATAAATTAAATTATATAAATATATATTGAAATGAGTTATGTTTTTTTGGGATATACCCTATGCCTTTTGGGACATAATCTTTAATTTTTTTTGTTTTAAGGGTAATTTTTTAAATAGTTATTACATTTATTTATTTAATTAATTATTTTTAATTGATAATATAGGTATACTTATTAATAATATAGTTTAATTTATTATAATATAGTTATATTGTCTAATAATATCATTTATTATAAAATATTATAAAAAATATATTCAATGTTATAAAAACTATTATTTTCCAATTTAAATTCAATTAAAATTACTAAAATAAAGTTCAAAAATTAATTAATTTGACTTTTGTCCTTTAATATTCTTTTTATAGTGCTTTTAATTTTTATTAGTTGACTTTTGGAATTATTGTTGCATTTCTAGGATTTATATATTATTGGTCTATTGATCTTGCTCCTCATTGTGGTCCTCATGATGAACCTAGATCTAGGTTCTAAAGGCATGGACCCTTTGTTATGTGTGTGATTTCTTGGGAGCATCATATGCCTGCATTAAAGTGTATTTACTTATTAAAAATCTTTATGGGTTAACAAGGGTGAATCTATGTGCTTAAGATTCTTGTTCCATGTTTTTTAATGCATATATATTTAACTCATATACTATGAATTCATTAAATTTTGTAGAAGCATCTCTCTCTAACTTAGATATCATCTCAAGACTATTATAAAAGGCGTAGTCTAACTTCTAGGCGAAATAACCTTTTTCACCATATGTTTTCTGATTAATTTAAATCAAAATTGGGTAGAGATTTAAAAAAAAATCAGTTTAAGTTGTTTAATCTATAGAATTGGAGTGCCCCATGAGTTTTTTCAGTGTGTTGAATCCATTTATGCATTCAAAACGAAATCCTAAACAATAAAAAATTACATTCTTGGGCAAATGAAAATTTTCACTATATATTTTCTGATTAATTTTTATCAAAATTTAGTAGAGATTTTTAAAAATTTGAGTTTAACTTGTTTAATCTCAAAAATTGGACTACCCCATGAGCTTTTTGGGAGTGTTGAATCAATTTATGCATTCAAAAATGCATTTTGAACATTCTTTCAGGTAGTCTAACTTACAGACGAAATGACATTTTTCATGATATGTTTTCTCATTAATTTTAATCAAAATTGGGCAAAGATTTTTAAAATTTTGAGTCTAAGTTGTTTAATCTCCATAATTGGAGTTCCCAATGGCGTCCTTCACAGTGTTGAATCCGTTTATGCATTCAAAAAACATTGTAAACAACAAAAAATTACATTCTTTCTTCAAATTGTTTGACAAGTGAAGAAGTCTATGTGTCTATAGATGAAGCCCTTAGAAAATGTATGTTTCTAACACAGTCATTGCCACTTTTTGGATTTTACACTAGAGACCTTGAATTGTGTACACAAACCATCATAGATCCATCTTAAGTATGAATCTCACATGATCCAAGAGAGATCGAATTTCTTCACTTGCAAACTTCTTTAGATTGCAAAATACAATGTGTTATTTTTCATTGTTTAATAGTTAATATTTTTGAATGCTAAAAAAAATATATGTACGACCAAAATAACATATACCAATTTCTTTTAAATGATAATATAATATATAAGTAATTTACTAGAAAATATTTTTTTTTTAATATGATATATAAATATAAATTATTTACATCACATGTACATCTAGACATTTTATCATGCAAAAATTAAAATAGTTTTTATTATTGATATATTTTTGAAGTTAATATGCCAAATTAATTCTTATTAAAATATTTTAATATAAATCCACATTGAAATATTTATTATATTACAACATTAAAATGTTTTATTTTAACGAATCTTTTCTATATATAGACATATATGAAGTTGATGTCTACATATATTTTTAAAAGTATAAGTTTTAATTCATTTTTTTTACTATCGATAACGTTATTTTTCTGTTTAGAACGACATTTTCATTTTTTATTTTTTTTTTAAAGGAGGACGTACGAATGAACAAAATTACACACCCCCTCAAACTTACACATCACCCTCATACTCGGATGTAGAATGAGCCTTTTATATATCCAATTTCTAGTTCCATCGATCCCATAAACATAAAAAAGGAAGAAGAAACAAATAGATATCATGTATTCATTTTATTGTTTTCGCTAGATACATACTCTGTGGAAATATTCCTAAGTGTGTTTACCTAGGTTGTGGTACATGGCTACTCCTTATGTATTAGACAAGGGACTTTGAGATCAAAGATTGATGTATAGCATAAGTTATTTTATTTTTTAGGGCAAGGGTACCTTCTTATATGTGGGACAAGGGGTGATGAGAGCAAATATTGATGTATGAAATTCCCTATTATGTGGGATAAGGGACCTTCTCCATCAATCTTGATATATGAGAATCCTAATTTGTAGGACAAGGGTATTATGTAACATGTGGGATAAACGCCCCTCCCCACCAAATATTGACATATAGTACCCCTTGTATGTGGGGAAAAGGATCTATTGTACCAAATATTGACACATGATACTTCCCAATTCATGGGACAATGGTATGAAAATATGCATACCTTATCCTCTTCATACTCAAACTTGTCACCTTTAAGGAAGAAGAGCTTGTCCTTAACGATTAAGACCACTCAAACAAGTTTTTATTTATGTTAAAATATACAAACTAAATTAAAGTAACAATAGTGAGGCTTTTATATGGTTATGCGTAATAGTTTTTTTTTTAACATATTAAAAGCTATAACCACTAAATACTTATTCCTAGTCATTAATCTCACTCAAACATTGTCTTTAATTATGTTAAAATATTGAAATAAATTATAAGAAAATTAGTGGCATAATGAGAAAAATAAATTGTAATAATTAGCATGTGGATTTAAGCTTATTATCTTATGACCGTTGATGCAATACTTGCAGTTTTCATATCAATGGTAATAATATATATTTTTGTATATGATTAGCATAGATCCAACTAAATTCCATATCCATGAAGTTCAGTGGGATCAAATCTCTCAAGATGCAAACCTAAATTTTAGTCTAAAAGTTGATAAAATGTTTACACCTCTACATATTTGACTCTAGATATTTGATTCTTCTTGATGCTTGATAAATTTAGATTTAAAATATAATTATGTTGGTTTTTAATAGTAATATTTATATAATATATACATTTCACATCTCTATATAGAAATATTCTTACTTTTAATTGTATCGAAACCCTAATAATACATATACTTATATACATGTT